>CAKNET010000022.1:0-188896 GCA_930272545.1 Sphaerostilbella broomeana
TAAGAATTTATAATTTTAATAATTTATTAAAATAGCTATAAATCTATAGAATTAAATTTATTAATTAGCCGCTATATTCATTAAATTTAAATTTAATTAAATATATTTAAAAGGTTTTAAAAAGTAAATTAATATAATTATTTCCTTATTTATAAAAAATAAAAAATAATAAAACTTTAATTACAAAATTAAAATATTATTTATAAATTATATAAAAGAAGATTCCCCAAGAATTAATTTAGGGGCTAATAGATTTAATCCCCTGTAAATTAGCTACTATTATTCAGATACGGGGTTATTATATAAAATATTAAATTGCGGATCTAGGGCTATCTAATAATCCTAATATTTTTAATTTTTAATATATATTAATCAAGTTATGGCTATTTGAAGTTATATGTGTGGAATATGGGTGATGGTAGTGATGCGGGGCGTTCGGATACTTTTGAACACCAATTTTACCTACCTAGGGTAGACAGCAACTGCGCGCTTATTAGAATTATGACCAGTCCAGGCTCCAAGCCCCTCTTCTGCCAGATACGCCCAACCACAAGGCCCAGATGGCAGGCTCCTTGTCTTTCTTAATTATAAATGTACCTTTAACTGGGATCCCGCCCGGCCCATCCGGAAACGAATAGAGAGTTAAATGCTGCTATTGGAGAATCGAAGCTTCCTGGTTATAAGCCATGGCGGCCCGCGAAGGATGGCAATTCTGACCTATCCCACCTTCTCCTTACGCAGGAGGGCATTGTTGATTTTGATTTCCGTGCGTGCATCCTGGATGGAGAAGGGATCCCTTTCATATTGAACTGGCATGCAGGTATCCACGGTGTTTCATCCAATGAAGTAATTTCTGCATCGTGTGGCGGTATTCGCAGCTGAGGTTTCTGGGCGAAGTTCAAGTCCGATAGGTCCGTCAGTCGTTGGTGCTACGCGACGTAGCCTAATAGCTTCACACGACTAATACAAGTAGCGGCTGGAAGCTAGTGAATCTGAATCAACACGCAGAAGTGTGAAGTGGGTGGAAGGCGAAAGTCTCTCTATGCCAGAGGCGAGACATCTGTTGCTGCGTGTATTGTTACCGTATCGGGAAGCTCGCTCGCTTTTGATATTCGCAAAGCTCATTTGTCCGAATTCTGACACGGCAGTGGACGACGACCCTGGACAATGCGACTCTTACCGAGTTTGATCAGCGACAAAAGAGCAAGGCATTCTAGACCAGACAGACATGTGCATTGGAGCCCCTCAGTCGAAGTATGGCCCTTGAACCGTAGATCGACGGAAGAAGATCTGCCCCTGTTTTCCGTGCCCATGCCAGACACAGCCCGGTTTGAAGCACCTAGCGAGGATTTCGACTTGGACGATTTTGCGTGGGCAGGCAAGCAGGGGAAGCCATCAAGGACACTGTTTCGACGTTATTCAAGACGGTGGTGGTTGGAGTTTCGATGGCACATGATTCTACTCTTGATTTTGATACAGATTGCCATATATGAGTTTTATTTCTGGAGCAAGCAGCAGTATCTGGACGCAAAATGGATACCTGACGCAGAGACAATCTTGTTTAGCCAAAAGCCTCTGCCTCCGCCGCTGGAACGGACGATGATATCAGAATACAAGCTCCCTCTTCGAACGGAGGGCCGAAATATTGTGGATGTCGAGGGCCGTCGTTTCAAATTGTCGTCCATGAACTGGTACGGAGCCAGTGATGAGCTCTTTGTGCCAGGTGGCTTGGATATCCAGCACCGCAATATCATTGCCGAGACAATTAAGAAACTGGGATTCAACAGCGTACGCCTCCCTTATGCTGATGAACTCGTCGCGAAGAATCTTGTAATTGAACCACGTCTCGTCCTTGCGAATCCGGACTTAGCGGGTCTCCCCGCCTTGGACGTGTATGAGGCGGTAGCAACAGCTTTGACCGATGCTGGAATCGCCGTTATTATTGACAATCATATCACTGCCGTGGCGCGGTACTTTGGCGTTGATCCTTGCGATGCGGGCTGGGCAAATGATTACTTGGGACCACTGTGCCGGGTTAAGCAGACTGAGGACGAATGGATCGAGCACTGGGAGATAGTCATGGGGCGATTCGTCGACAACCCTTTGGTTATTGGAGCGGATCTGCGGAACGAGGTGCGAGGGCTTTGGGGCACGATGTCCTGGTCGAAGTGGGCGACTGCGGCAGAGCGCTGCGGTAACCGACTGTTGCAAATGAAGTCGGACTGGTTAATCATTGTGGAAGGCACTGAATCCGCAAACGATGTGTCGGGTGCTCGCGAGCGGCCCATTCTACTCGACATTGAGAATCGGCTGGTGTACTCTGTTCATGGCTATAAATGGTCTGGATGGGGGAGCTGGCAGGGTCGATTTGCGCAGCGGAGCTATGCGTCGTTTGTTAAGACGATGCGTCACAACTGGGCATATCTCCTGGAGAATGACATTGCGCCCGTCTGGTTTAGTGAGCTGGGTGCGCCGGATGACCCTTCTGTTGGAGACGCGAATTACTGGAACCACTTGTTCGAGTACCTCAAGTCGATTGACGCCGATTTTGGATACTGGGCATTGAATCCGCGCAAGACAAAGGATAATGAGAGGGAGTCGTATTCATTGTTGGAGGATGATTGGGTCACACCGGTTGTGGATTATCGGATGAAGGACCTGGTTGAACTGATGAGGCAGTGAGTTGATGGATATAGGTTGCACTGTTCTGGAGTTTGGGCATAATATTGGTGTTTTGGGTAAACAACAAGCACACACACACACACACACACACATATATATATATATATATATACTACATAATTAGATATTGCATACACACATACATAGCCTGACTAGTTTATCTAGCTGCCATTTAGAATTTTAATGTATTTTCTCAGAGTTACTGGCATTTATGTAGAGCAATGAATAGGTCGTTTGTTCGACCACGACAATGTAGACTTCTTGAAATAAGGCCTGACTTAACAGGTTATATGCTCTACTTCTGTGATGCACAGGCAGGTGGCATCAGTGCTTGGGCATGAACGATACATACCTGGTAATCGCAGAGCTGAACCACGCACGCACTTAATATTCACAGCTGCCCCATCCAATGACCCAGAGCTGATGATGCTTGGGGGAAATATGCCTTATGGTTCTAGCTAGCCTAGAGCATTGATCCCCCCCGCCTTTGCTTCCAGCTCACCATGCTTTATCGATAGAAGAAAGTTTGTGGGGTCGTTGCCACCACCAAACAATACGTCAATCCATGTATGTATGTCACTTTCCCCTTCCCCCACCAAATGCAACACCAGCTCTCTTATCCCTCTCTTGAACATTTCTCTTGCGCTTCCTTTTTTGCGTCTCTCAACCACCCCTCAATAGCGAAGCCGTCGCAGAAGCTATTGCAAACGCTACCATATATTTATGACCCGAGATACCAGCATCCGGCCGAAACGGCGAGGCTTTCCTCTGCTTCACGGTCATGGATCGCCGACACAAGAGCCCGCCGTCGCGCGGCTTCCGAGCTGTCTCGGTCGGGACGTGCTATGCACAAACAGCTACAGACAGGGTGGGTTTGAAATGCTAGAAGGGGAAATGGGGAGATGAGAAGAAGAAGAAACAAAGCACTTTGTATGAGACTGACGTCTTTGCGAAACGTGTAGTTCGGCCATGAGGCGAAAGCTGCGATCCGGGACCGAGAACGACTTTCTATAGGAATACACCCAGAGGGCGCTGAAGCACCATTTATTTGGCCGAGCTCCGATTCGTCAGAGGATAGCAATTCATCGAGATCGATATATAGGCTTGTTCCGAGCATGCAGGGCTTTCGCAACAACTTGACCGCACTATCGCAAGCATACAACGTATGTGCGAATCTCGCCACGGGGGTTTTATAACCAGTGGCTGTCGAAATAGACTAACGTGTTGCTCTAGCTCTACTTTGTCGCATATCAAGGCCACATCTTCGTCTACGTCCCCCGAAGCGTCCCAAAGCAGACGATATCTCGGCATCCTGACCTCCAGCTACAACCAAAGTCTAGCAAAGTAGCCTCGCTTCTTGGGGGATGCGTGGATCCCCAGACGCCACATACAATTAACCATCTGATCACTGGATTTCTTGGAGAGGAAGAAATCGTCGTTGCGTGTTATGATGATGGGGATATTATAGCTTACTATGTCAGGGAGATTGCTGAAGCTGTTTTCAGCAGGCGAGATATACCGAGAGGCGGGCAAGCTAGCCCCAAGAGAGCCCGTACCGATCGACCACCACGATTATTCTTTCACGAAAATGTCGGGCATTCAGCTTGGGGGCTGGCTGTCCACCGAAAATCCCGTCTCATAGCCGTCAGCACGAACCGCTTCGAAGTGACGGTGTTTGCGTTTGCGCTGGCGACGTGTCAAGAGAAGCCTCGCGAACCCTGGGAGCCATGCGACTGTTGCCAAACATGTGATAGTACCGAGTCTGGAATCCCTAGACGTGCTAGGAACTGGAGGATTGTGGTGGTGCTGGGCATGGCTGCCTCGAACGTTCCGGTTTGCTGTTTTGTGGACAACGATGAAGGTCAGGCCGAGAAGATCTGTGCTGTGGATATCAAGGGGAATATCTGGCTGGCAGACATTTGGAAAATGTTTCAACCTTTGACTCGCGTTGGGCCATATACTCATCCTCTCATACAGAGTGAGGAGTTTTGGCCGGCATCATCCAGGTATGCTGTATTCGAAAAGAAGAAGAGGGGAAAAAAAAAGTCGAGATAAGTCTGAGATTTTGAAATGCTAACGTGATTTCTAGAGGATGGGGAGTCTTTCCGTTACATGAAGAGAGCTTCATGGTGGTCGAAACCGTGGAAGATCTTTTTGGCATGTCTGGGAAGTTGCCTGACATCATGCAACCTGGGGCGGGATGCCCGCAGCCTATGGCTAATATCTTTCAATACATTCAAAGCATACCCGACAATCCATGTCTATCCCCTCCAACGAGGCTTAGGGCCGGTCAGTTTTACCATCATGTTCCGGTTATGCTGCATGACGAATCTTTACATCTGCTAGCAGGTGGTTTGGATGCAGGCACTCCTGAAGAGCCAAGCGATGACAGTGAAGTCGAGTCCGATGAGTCAGAGGAGGAGAGTGAAGTCGTAGGCGAAGAGATAGGTCAAGGCTCTGAGGAGGCAGACGATGACGAGGACGAAGATGATGACGAAGACGAAGATGAGGATGACAGTGATGAAGATGAACCAGCCCCTGCCGTCGACATGGCTGCAGAGGCAATGGTCACACAAGAGAGCGCCAATGTGGTACTGTTTCCACCCCCACAAGAAGGACTGCAGTTTCAGCAAGCACTACAAGATCTTGACGAGGCACTAGGACAGCTCGCTTACGCTGTACAGGAGTTTCAAGACGCCATTGCCTTCTCCGACACGCCTGCACCTGCTGTGGTGCCAGCACAGGATGACCAAGATAGCGTGGCATCGAAAGAAGGTGAGCAAAGCGCGGGCCATTCGACAGGCCCAGGGCAAAGTTATAACCAGATGACGACGCCTCCCATTCGACTCGATATGGCCTTCTTCCCGCATAACGGGAGGATTCAGGCCATACCTCGACGAACACAACAACTACGTGGCTTTTTGAAGCGGCCTATGGAGTACAACAACAATAGCAACGATGCAGGTGGGTCAGCGGAGCACCGTATCAAGCAGGTAGCTAAGCGATACCGTTTCCTCCGAACGTACGAGAAAGACATCGAGTTGAGAAGCCTGCGAGGTGAAAATGAAAAGGGGTTGAGAGAGATTGGGGTGATTTGCCCACAAGCCGTCACGCTGGGCTGCTTTCAAGAGCGGAACATACGACCATATTTTCGAGCCACTAGCAGACTCAACATGATTGCCCATATTCCGGAATTGTCGTTAGTAGTGGTGGGCTCGCCCATCGGCAGAGTGTTGTTGATAACGCCGACCAAGCTGAAATCTCCTGTTGTGATGAAGGCCACAGGCATTTGGCATCACGGTTTCCGCGTGGAATGGGTCTTGCCAAGGGAGACGGACGAAAAGGCGTATCGACAGATGATGCGGCCACTGCATGGAATGGCCATTGGCCCGGTGCAAGACGATGCCCAGTTCGGGGGTGATGCAGCAGGCCGGCCATCAACACCGAGGCGATACAGGCTGATGCTGCATTATCGGACTCACGACATTCTAACTTATGAAATATCGAGAGAAGAACAGACTGGAAGGCTTTGTATTTTTTGATTGATTTCCTATGAGGGATAGAAACAGACGGTGTTAAGGTGTTTGGCGGGTTTCATGATACCTTTTCTACGTCACATGAACTGTTTTTCCTGGTTTTTTTTTTCTTTTCTTCTTCTTACCTTACAAGTAAGTTATATATATATTTATTTATTTTTAGCTTTGAGGCAGGGACAAGTCCGTCTAAAGGAGAGAGTCAGAGTGTCAGAGTGTCGGGCCGTTAGACCGAGAGGGGGCTATGGAGAAGCTGCAGAAGAAGCAGACTGTCTGTATGTGTGTGTACAATACGAGTGCTAGTGGCTTCCGACGGCGTACGAATCGCGAAATAATGTCATATAGCACTCAAAGTAGCTGGGTTGATTTCATCAGTTTATTTTTCATCAACTTCACGTGTCAGGTTCCGTTAGCAGGATTGAAGGAATTTTGATGAGAGATTGGGATGCCTGGTCAGACCGGTTGTTGGTTGCTCAGCTCTGAGATGATTGATGCTACGAGCTGTATGGAAGCTTACATTTATTTGAGTCTTCATAGGTCGATTGTTCGCCGGACCTGTGAGACACTCAAGGCAACCTAACCTCGGGTCGGAAAAGCCATGGAATCTGAACAAGAACAACAGCTGTCACATTGATTATGTCATAGGGGACGGACGGGATGACCATCTCTGTGTCCCTCTCGGGCCTCTCCCCATTGTTTCCGATCTAGACAAGCAAAATCGCCAAGCAAAAAGGAAGACGAAAGCCTCGGCGCGCGGGTTCATCCTCCCCCCCCCAAGCTCCATAAATAACCAGATTGGGGTTTCTCAAACGTAATGAGCAAGCTGGAGCGTGGTTGGCTGGCGTGACGTCTGATAAGGCTGGTGGGGCGAGTCATCCCGCTTACAACGGGCCATGCTGGCTAGCTGACCATAGGCGATGGGCGATGGATGAGGCGCCTGTCCGAAAGAAAGAAAGAAGGGGGAAAAAAAGTAGGAAGCCGTGGTAATAAGGAGATGGGATTTCTTCAGCTACGAGGTTTTTTCGGGATGGGGAGAAAAGTTAGTTTGGAAATTGCGGTCTGGGGGGCTTGGGCTTGGGCTTGAGTTTGGTGTAGAAGAGTGGTAATTGAGATGTTCTATCTATGGAGATGGAATATTATTATTATTATTATTATTATTGGAGGCTTGCATGATGAGAGTGAGATGCTACAGAGTCATGAGATACAAGGGGTAATAGTATGTAATATGAGAAGCAATCACTTGGGTCCCTTGTTTCCGGGAGTAAGTGAGTAGGTGAGTGAGCGAGTGTCTTGCATGTAATCCGAAGCGAAGTGCATCTGAATCATCAATCCAAGACGAAGTAATAATGCCCGAGAATCACCACTGAGTCAAGAGCCGAGACTGGGTGTCTTGCGTTTTTGTTCTCTCTCTCTCGCTCTCGCCATGGATACATCTCGATACGATGCATGCCACATTACTCAAGCTCCTCCAGTGGCGTTTTGCTTGTAAGCCAAATCTAACGATGACCTAGATGATATTGCACAGAAAAATCAAGACACAGAGAGAGAGAGAGAGAGAGAGAGAGAGAGAGAGAGAGACGGAGAGATCGTGCAACAGAAATGGCAATGAGTAAATCCGTTATTATTGGTTCGGGTTATCGCTTTCTTTCCCTCTCTCTCCACGGAACATGCCCATACTACATACATACATACAACGGCGCTACTAAAAAAAAACAAAAAGTCTGGGGGACAGGTGGGATCAACGTGATGTGTAGGGGACGATCCCCCATGAAGAAGCGAGCTGTATTTTGACTTGTCGAGATGATGAAGAAATATGGCCCGTAGTGTTGTGCGTTAATACATAGCAAATCTACTGTGGAAGCAAAGGGCTGCTGCTGTACTACATAAGGTACTGTACATCAGGTAGGTTCGGTCGGTGCCTGTGAGATGGAGCGAAATCACCTGTCAATTTTTTGACAGATTGGAAATGCTTCAAGGAGACACAGCAGGCCAATCACGCTGTAGCTCGGTTTCCTTATCAGGTTTACATGATGGAGTGACGGCATTTCTTCCTCCATTCCTCTCTACATATATCCATTAGGTATAGGTGGTTTACCGTTTATCCGGGGCACACACATATATATGTACACACGTATATATGTATGTACACAACACCAGCGGAAAGCTTGATTCCCATCATACAGTGACCCCCCCCCCTCGAAAGAAGGCAATAATTCCACGCCCCTGTTTTTCAAGGGGCCGCGGGCTTATCGGTGCGGTGATTGGCCAATTGGGTAGAGAGAGGTTCTGCTGGTGTTCCGTGTAGCTCCGATGTGGTTTTTATTTAAGTATTTTATTTTATTTTACCAAATTACAGGATTCATGTCTTTGAGGCCGTATGCACGTATCTGTAGGTATGCCAGGGCATATAATGGGCTATTTGAACGTATTCCCGAGTTCAAGTCACATCTACTACGATAGACCATTTTATAAATCACAAAGATACGCAGAAAATCTACGTCAACAACGCCGGTTGCGTAGTCGTGTAGTCAGTCGTGTCCTTACCTCACCGCCGATAACCCGACCCGGCAAGCACCCGTGCGTTTCACGAGACACATGCTTACAGATCACTCAGCTCAATCCGGAGCTGAAAACCCATTTCATCCTTAATTTTTTTTTTTTTTTGGTTTCCAGCCCTCTCTCTTCAAGATTATGTAGTGATAAATGAAATTTTTATTTTGTCTTCTCCTTTCTTTTCATTACTGTCATCTTCGTTGCTGCCCAACGTCAGCAGGCTCGTGATAATCTCTGCCTTGGTAATGTCAGGGACCTGGCAGGATGTGCAATCATCGACATGGGGGGTTGGTTCCTGCGAGGCTGAAAAATACCGACGGGGGCGCCGACGAGCTGGGGGTTTTTTCTTTTCTTAAGGGTCGTCTCGGGATGACAGGCACAGGCACAGGCACAGGCACAGGCACAGATACGGTATGGGTTGTTGTAGGTAGGGTATTGAGTCGTAGTGTGTACTCCGTACAGCGTATGTAATACTCGTTGGTGTCGAGGAGATAAACCGTAGGGGGATCGTGGTATTCGCAGTGAATGTCAGTATGATAGTGCTTAGGTGAGGTACAGCTCTCTTCTTTTTCTTCTTCATCACCATGACCATACCCTCACCAAACTCACCTCCCCGTGAGTTTCAAAGTGACGAGCACTCACCTGTACTTTATACCTCTCCCGATACCTACCATCTATCTTATCCTCCCTTCCCTCTATCTCTATCTCTATCTCTCCATCTCTCCATCTCTCTACAACAAAACCCTCTGCTCACGCCCCCCCCGTTTTCGGCGCCGAGCCGCTACACCACCTGTACCTGTCGCCTCCACCAATCTCACACCGAATCCCCATGTCCCGAAGGGGTCCCCCCTAGTCCCAGAGCACTAGTCCCTATCGCGGCTAGCCCTATCAGAAACCGCCCCAAATACTCTCAAGTAAAACATGCAAAATCCGCTTATCTGCCCGCTGTTATCTTGATGATACATACCTATATTGCGGTGCTGCGTGCTGCTATCTAATCGATTTGCCTTTTGTTGTACGTACAGCCAGACATGCCGGAATACATGGGTACCCGCTCCGACGGGGTTATCTCCCACTGCGTCATAGCCCTCGCCGTAGTCGCTACTCTCACCACCCATAGTCTTCACCACCTGTTCTCAGGTCCCCTCTACTTATCCTGCTATCTCAGCCTCTTCAACCCTCTCGCTGCATTCGCGCGCCTCATCAGCTCACTCTCCATTCTTCAGCCAATTCATGATAATGATGATAATTGCCAACTGCTATCAATAACCAAACACCCCCCTGCCCGTTCACCCCCATACCTCACGCCCAATTCGACTTCAAACCATTGACATATCCCACGCACACACCCCTGAACCACAGCTGTAGGGGCGTCTTATCTTTTCGCAATACAACAGAGAGAGAAAAAAACCCAAACGTCCGCCTCTCTCGCGCCCCCTCGTCGTCGTCTTCGCCGCCATCGTCTGGGGTAATTCAATGGCTCCGCAAGACTAAAATAATGCTCGTGTGTGCGGTTCCGTAGTGGTCTGCAGGTATGCAGGTAGGTAGTTCGTACATACAGACAGACAGACAGACAGACAGACAGAGTTCTGATAGTAAGTAGCAGCAGCTGGGAACTGGGGCACCACCGAGCTGGGGGCGCCGCTTCTCGCTCGCTCCCTCGCTTCCTCCCACCCCGTGCCTCGCCGTTTTTTTGTGTCCAAGGAAAAATTGGGGGGACCAGAAAGCATATGTCTTCCGTACTCGGGCTTGTCTTCCTCAGTACGGCGTAGTACGTAGTAGGTTTCTATGTGGTCGTAGTAGAGTTATAACATACAGAGGCCTAGCACCGCCCGTTCATCTCTCTAGCTTCCTCTTCTTCATACCGACCCTTCTGCTCCTCTCTTCCTCTTCCTTTCTCACTCTCTCCTCTTCCTCTTCCTCTGCTTTTATCTTTTTCCCATCTCACCCATCCATTAGGGCGGCAGGCCTTATCTCTATCTCACCAGAAACCACACCAGCCATCCAATCTATCGAGTCCGACCCAGCCTATCTAGCAGTAGCTCTTCCGGCAGAAAGGGCCTCTACTCCTGCAACCTTATCAGAGCCGCTGCAAGCTCTGCCTCACGCGGACATCGCTTTGACGGTGCCGGCATCCGTGTCTTATCATCACTTTGCTTCCAAGTGTGCTTCTCTCGCCAACCGGGTGAATTGATCGCATCCCTTCGACACCACCCCCCGGATTCCCGCTTAGCCCATCATGTCTTACGCCAATATCGGGCCACCAACCGTGTACAATGGTACCGGTGATCTTGGTGGTGATTCCCGTGAGTAGTCTTCCTTGTGAACGATCTGTCAGATGCTATGAGGCTGCGCTGAAAGCTGACACAACCATACCATACTACAGGAACCGAGAACTTGAACCAATGGTACCAGTCCGGAGACCAGGCCTTCATCCTGGTGTGTGCATGCCTGGTGTTGCTCATGGTCCCTGGCATTGCCTTCCTCTACTCTGGTCTTGCCCGTCGAAAGTCCGCCCTGTCTATGCTATGGGTCACCATGATGTCCTTTAGCGTCATGGTCTTCCAATGGTATTTCTGGGGATACTCCTTGGCCTTTAGCGAAACCTCTACCAACGGCTTTATCGGTGACCTAACCCACTTTGGCTTGAAGAAGGTCCTTGCCACGCCTTCCATCGGCTCGCCTTTGATCCCGACCCTGCTATATTCCTTCTACCAGATGATGTTCGCCGCTGTCACCGGCTCCCTGACCGTCGGGGCCGTTGCCGAGCGTGGCCGCGTTATCCCCAGCATGGTGTTTTGCTTCTTCTGGGCTACCCTGGTTTACTGCCCCCTCGCCTACTGGGTGTGGAACTCCAACGGCTGGGCTTTCAAGAATGGCGTCCTCGACTATGCCGGTGGTGTCCCTGTCGAGATCGGATCTGGTGTCTCGGCTCTCGCCTACTCCTGGGTTCTCGGCCGCCGCAACGAGAAGATGATGATGAACTTCCGACCCCACAACATTTCTCTCATCACTCTCGGCACGATTCTCCTGTGGTTTGGATGGCTCGGCTTCAATGGTGGCTCTTCATTCGGCGCCAACCTCCGCGCCGTCATGGCCTGCTGGAACTCGTGCCTCACGGCCATGTTCGCTGCCATGACATGGTGTCTTCTTGATTTCCGTCTGGCTAAGAAGTGGTCCATGGTCGGCTGGTGCTCCGGCACCATCTCTGGCCTCGTTGCCGCGACTCCTGCCTCTGGTTTCATCACTCCCTGGGCTAGTATCATTCTGGGTGTTGCTGCCGGTGTTTGCTGCAATTTTGGCACTAAGAGTAAGTTCAATAACCCCTGACAACTGGATCTTATTAAACGAACCCACCAAATCTAACAAACCCATAGTCAAATTCCTCATCCGTATTGACGACTCTCTCGACGTCTTCGCCGAGCACGGTATCGGCGGCATGGTCGGTCTCATCTTCAACGCCTTCTTCGCCAGCGGCAGCATCATCGGCCTCGACGGCGTCAACACCGGTGCCATCGGAGGCTTCGTCGACGGCAAGTACGTCATCATCGGATGGCAGATTGCCGCAATTGTCTCCGGCTCCGCCTACGCCTTCGTCATGTCCGCCATCATCGCCAAGATCATTGACATGATTCCCGGCCTGAAGCTACGCGCATCCGAGGAGGCAGAGCTGCTAGGAATGGACGACGACCAGCATGGCGAGTTTTCGTACGACTATGTCGAAGTCCGCCGTGACTTCTTGGCCTGGAGCCCCCAACGCGAGGAGCCTGCCCACGAAAACATCCTCATGATTGAGCCCCAGCACGGCATCCAGGAGCATGCTAACATGGCTCGCTCGACAAGTCTCTCAGACGCTCATACCGAGGGGAAGAAGCCGACGTCGATATCAGAAGATGACAGGGAACGACCGGAAAGTAACGAAAAGCAAGCTTAAACAAACACAACCAAACAAAACAAAACAAAAAACCGACCTTGATTTCAGTTTCGGAACACCCAGGGGAACATATATAAAAGCCCTTCTTTTATTTTATTTTTCATTCTTATGCCATCATATTTTAGTTTTTAGTTGGCGGCACACTTTATCTTGTTATCATATATATATTCTGGAGTCATACATTTGAAGAGTTGATCAGCGGGCGCTGGAGTACCGGGTTGAGATTTTCGTTCTGATATTTCCCGCAGGATCCACGGGACTTTCGATATTGTCATATAGAGAGGGAGGGGGTGGTAGGGGGGTAGCATGTTCTGCATTATACCATTAGCACGGATATATTTATATGTAAAAGAGTTTATTCTATTACCTGAATCGCTAAATGTGCCGATTGTGAATGTGCGATGATCCACCGTGGGGCGTAGTTGTCATGGACTGTATTAGTATTAAAGTCCACAAACGCCTCGTCTGAAGCCTGTTTGATCTAGCAGTGTCGATGACGAGCCATAGCTAGAACCTCTGCTATGTAATTTTTTTTTTTTATAAGCACTTCACTCCTTGCCCATAGACGCAATGTTGATCCAGATGAGATACCCTAGGGGCAAGCTGTCCAAAATTTGAATCCAAACAACGTGATAAATCATATAGTACATAGTGTTTTGTCGCAATGAAATCTATACCCAATCCAAATAATAAGCCACCTTTGCAAGCAAGAGCTTCTCTTTTCTTGCCCTTGCTTTCGCGAAACAATACCAGTTAATAAAACCCATAACACAAAAACAGAACGATTGCCATCTCAAACACACACACATCTACCTCAATTGGGAACGCCATCGGTAACTTTTCCATATGGCTCAGATGCGTATTCACCATGGCAGGCAAAGTCATACTTTGCTTTGGCAGGCATCCTTTCCTGCATCTTCATGAATGTTTCGAACTCACACCAACCATCCTTGCGGCTGGCATCGCACTCGGGGAAGCTCTTCCCAAGAGGCAAAGTTCGCTGATTCAAAACAAAGTGGACATACTTTGTTTCTTCTCCCCGCAAGTAGCCGTCGCGATTGGGAGAAAGAGGCTTTGGCGTCTTGATGATTTCAATGTCGAGGCGGGCGCCAAAGGGGGTTACGTGAGACACGGTAAATGCGTGCTCTCCAGGATAACGATCAGCCGGAAGCTCATCTGCGAACTGACGAAGACCAAAAGCAGTGAGGACAGAGACAATATTCGTATCGTGTGAGAAATCGAAATAGAGACTCTGATTCAGTGGGAACGTCTCCGTGTTGTTGTCCAAGGTGACGTTGATTTGTGACCCGGAGTATCCTAGCGTGTGGTTTTGTAACCGCGCTATAATCTCTTGCTGGTAACCAATACCAATAGCTCGCTGTATAATCAAGTCAATAATGATAACTTCACAGGTATAGCACCAATTGATTAGGGGATGATGAACATACACCGACGGGACTGTGGAAAGCGTTGCCAGCCGAGAACCACAAGTCAATTGAATAGCCAAAACCTTGCCATTCTTTGTAAGTGAACAGATCACAAAACTTGCTAAACCCATAAGCCACAGTTTCGTATGGGCACATGTTCTGAGCAGCGTAAACATCCTCAACAGTCCAATCAAAGCCTTCCGTCATTGCTTGGAAACGGGAGACAGCTGCTGAAGTTAGTCTTTGGAAATTCATAAATCGGGGTTATTGAATTACCGTCTTTGAGATAGACGTTTAGCCAGATATCTCTGCCTTGGTTTCCAGATGGTTTCGAATAAGCATTGGGACAATTGAGAGACCCCGCTAAAGAATTGTTGAAGCCATTTTCCTCAATGATAACCTCAATAGTAGCATTGTTAGTCCTGAGATGGTTAGTGGCAGTCTTGGTGATCGCACAACAAGAGGGATATTCACCATCCAAGACCAAAAAACCCGGCCATCCAATTCTCAGCTGACTTGAGCATACGATCTTGAGTCTAGGTTGTGGTGTAAGCAACTGCACCAAACTCATGATGCCACAAAATCTTACCGTCGTGCGAACAATTAGTTTGCTGTTCGGGTTATACAGACTACCGTACATGTAGCTGTGAAGTACACCTGGTGAATGATAGCTGTCAGTCCTAGAAGAGTATCTTCCTTAAGGGCAAGAAATGCCTTACCGGAATCGAACAACTCCTGGCGGCCCTTGGGCACCAAGATCTCTGAACCCAGCTCATACTTCCACTCCTTGAGAAAGCTAAGAGGACCCTTCGGATTGATTTGTTTTGATGCCTTGGCAATCTTCTCCGCAAAAGTGGCAACGTTTGCTCCCGTAGTCGGATAGCGAGCTCCGTGGCGCGATAGCATCTGGACCTGAACAATCTCAGCTCCAGGGGGCAAAGGGTATTCCTCAACCCCGAACCCCGGTGATGGGAAGTAAGGAGAGAGATAACCCATCAACTTGAAGATCGTGTCATTCCCCGGCTGAATTCCATCCACAGGAATCGAGGTTTGTAGCGGTTCATTAGGCACAAATGTGCCGGTCGGATCAAAGGTCCTGGTCTGCGCCAAGAAGGCAGCGCGGCCAGTGGCTGTTGGTCCCGGCCACAGCTCCGGAGAAGTTTGGAAATACTGAGGGACCTTGCTGGGTCGGCATGGGCACGAATCGGAACCAGACCCAGAGCCATGCCCAAAGAGCCACGGAAGAGACAAATAGAGGTTTGCGACTAACAGGACAACAAGACATGCCGCGAGGATGATGGAAATAGTGCGGTAGCGTCGATCCGGCTGGGGTCGCGGTGGAAGATAGGTTGCAGAGACTCCCTCCTCCTCATCATTGGCGCCGTTAGCGTCATCTTGGTGGACAGGCCGGTAGCCCGAATGATCCTTTTGCGAAAGTTTTCTCATGGGGTGTTTGCCAGAGGAGGCGGTTCCCGGTTTCCCCATGATGCCAGCGATCGTGAACTGATGGTTGGATGGATGAGTGAGTGAGTGAGTGACAGCCGGTCCGCGTTCCACACCTGTGCGTCTGGAGAGGCTCGTGCTCGATTAGTAAACTGCGATGCTAGAGTCTCAGTATGGAGACTAGAGCTCTTTTGGCTAGGTTGAGATCTGATCCAGTTCGCTCACATCCCGCGATGAAGTCGAAGGGTGGAACAGACTCGGCGCCTCAAAGGTATCTAGAGAGGTAGCTCCTTCAACGGAATGCTGACGCACCCACGAACCCGGGGATCAAATTAATCGGAAGCGGGAGAGTGAACACAATTCATGGGTCAGGGCTGCTGCTACAATGCAGGTCTGTCAACCTTTGCTGCTCACCCGGTGAAGAGGTGCATTCAACTTCCGGGACGGTTGAGCGAGTGCGCGCGGAGACAGAGGAGGTAAGTGATAGCCTCGCGAACTGAGCTGGAAATAAGACACGCCGCCCCTTGCTAAGCCCCCATTCTAAGAACCGCCTCTACCGTGTGAAATTTCTCCGGAAGTCACTGGTCAAAGCCGACTGGCAGGGCTGTAGCTCAGAGGTGGGTTCGCAAGCACCCCCCGGTGCTGTATTAGGGTATTAGGTGGCCCATCTCCCTGGGAGCTGGGACTCCACCATACCCATCCGCACTGTCTTAGAGCACTGTCCAACGCCTCTCCTCCTCTTGTTCCATGGTCATGGTCATGGTCATGCTCGTACGTACATTAGGTAGTCTTGTTCCGTCTTTGAATATTTCCGAATGCTGTAATCCACAAACTGTCACATCGCACACCGCGTACGCTCCCGCAAAAGCCAACGCAGTCCGATCTGCAAGATACACTAGTACTTGCAGCCATTGCTACCGCTGCCGCTATGGCTGCTGATGGTGTTGATGGTGTTGATGGTGCTGCTTCTCGAGCATTGTCTGTGACAACGCTGGATACAGAAATCTCCTCTGCCCGGGACAAGAGGATGACGATGCTTTTTCCCCCCCCAAATCATCTACTATCCGAGCACTTTCTGACTCTCCGGAGAACGCCATCGATTTCAACGACGCCCAATCAGCATGCAGACCACTATCCTCGGATCTTTTGTTCCTGTCTCACCGCCAGGACGGCGCCGTTCCAAGATCGTGGAATGAGGAGTTCAGCCAAGTCAGTTAGGTTTAGACGGTTCTCTACGCCCTTTCCGGAGCCGTTCCATGCAAAAGCAATGCAAAAAGCAAAATCACCGCCTCTCAGATACATATGTAGAAAGACGCAATCTCACCTTAAGCTACATGTGAAATGAGCCACTCCTGTTGGATGACAAGGATACTTTTGGACTTCTGCGGACAACCAATTTGCCCTGATTCCCCTTGTATCCAGCGTTTTGCCCAGTAATTCCTTTTTTTCTTGCTTCTGACGTCCTTTAGATATCTCCATATGAAAGCTTTCCTCCATCTGCGAGCCTTAAATTACTTGATCTAATTCACCTGGCTACGTGCCGTCCCATGGCTTCCGAGGCACGCGAGAAATATCAAAATGATGTTGAAGAGACATCCCGGTTTGAACCAGTTCCACTCACTTGCAGCCAGGCATCGACAGATCTTCTCCGCCCCTTAAGCTCGTGCCGTCATCTCACCAAATGAGACAGACTCAATGTTCGAAACTGGCAATGGGCTAATATATGTATGTTGGACATCAGGTATGCGCTAGCAAAATGCTAAGAAGCTGGTGGTAGTGCAAAAATGGACCAAATGTCTTCGAATGGAAACAAAACTTAGTCTATCTTGGTCATCTTCTATGCTAATTCTATGCTAGGGGGGAGAGAAGATGGCTGCCTGCCGATGAAATCCCCAGGTTCGTCCTTGCCGCACCTTTGACTAACAGGTAAAACAAGCAAAGCCTATTGAAACTTATGACCGCACTTAATTGGAAATGGAACTTTTTTTGGGCCCAGAACTCCCGGGAACAACCTTGACTTCTTGTTTCCATGCAGCAGAACGCCATTTTCCATGCAATGCCGACCGCCATGGTTGTTGATTCAACCCCATTCACCATCGAAGCGCACATCCCGCGTCCCTGGTCTCGACATCCATTTACTCTGCCACGGTTCTAGTTATCCCAGAAAACATCTCTGTACTAAGATGACGCGTTAGTTGTCGTCTTGCAGAAATTTAGTCGTCTATACCGCTCTAATTTGGCAGGGACCTCAACGGGAAGAAGCCATCTGGCATGGGCTCAATGTGCCACACCCTGGTTGAGTTTGGGTTAAAGGTTTTGCTCCACTCATCCTGCAGCTCAGGAGGAATGCTCCATCCCAGTTTATCATCTCGAAGCCTCATGCGAACAAGGTGTCGTCGTTGGTCGGAGCATGGGCCATTGACGAAGCCTTCTCGCCGATGCAGAACAGCCAAGTTGTTAATGAAGTGAATATCACCTGCTTTAGTACTAAACTCCACCCGGGTTGCTTCCGCAATACTTTGAACTGCGTCAAGGGCTTCGATTTGGGTTGCGGTCAGCTTTGGGAGGTGGCTCGGCCTAACATGACTTGCACTACCCATTAGAGGCGCCCTGCCAAAGTTGGTGATTAGTCTGCCTTGATGGTAAAACAGGACTGGCCGACATTGAAACTTAGGTCTATCAGGGAGGAACAGGTCAGTCAATTGCGACTTGCTATAGTTGGTCCATCTGATTTACTTACAGAGCAAACGGCCAGTCAGATCGTGCCAAGGCGCGGACTAAATCAGGGCGGCTAGCGGCTAGCACGTTGTAAACTGTGTAAACCGACGCAATGATACATTTACCACCCATCATTGCAGTGCTTCTTGTCAACCAGCTGACAATGTCTCCGGCCTCTTCGTTGTGGAATGTCTAATTGTTGTCAGTCGGAGAGTGTCGCCATACCAATGCTTTGCATTAGCAGCTAGGGACCATACAATCGGAGCCGTCGAGTGACGATGATGCTCAGCTTTCAACTTGGAAGAATTGTCGGCAATAATATGGACTACAGATCGAGTGTCAGTTTCTAATGTGTGATGTATTTGGTTTAGATATTTTCATACCCAACATGTTGCCTTTCTTGTCTTGGCGACCAAACAGATTGGCAACATAAGCCTGAAGACCGAGATGGATGACAGTGAAGTCCTCGACGGAATAATTCAATGGGTCTAGGCCTCGAAGAACACTAAACCCTTTGCCTTGGTAGATATCCTTCCGGATGCAGTCTAATTTCGCAGCCACTGTGGGGAGAGGGAAAGTATCGCGGGAGACCAGATCACCGTCCACGCCGAGAGCTGAAGCAGCTGTCAGTGGCGTTTGGCACTTTGAGGGTTTACGGATCGCCAACTTACTTTTGAAGTGATGGAGAGCTATCTCTATCTCTTCTAATTCAGGGCCCGTGAACTCGTAGACATAGTCAGACGAAGTTAGCTGCTGGCCTGACCAGGCCAATGGCGAGTCAGCCACTAATGGAAAGTCATCAGGCAGACTAGCTGTCTGCGTGGGTGGATTTGGCAGCTTAAAGTCCGGATGAGCGGCAATGGCAGAACCAATAACAGGACCAGATCCAGAGTACGCCATGGTAGAGGATGGAGGGCTGTTGATAGCGGCTTATTGTTGATATAAGGGGGGGGGATCAGGGATACCACGTCTTGATTCTTCTTCAGGACCAGGAGTCTATGCGTGCCACCAATCGGCAAAGATTCCTTTTCGGCTATCACAAATGCTAATATATTTGACAGACGCCAGGATCTAGCTGCAGAAAAACAAGATGGAGCTGGAGAACTTTGGGACAGGTTGATTGGGGAAGAGTTTCGCGGTAGGTGGCGAAAAGCAGGCCTTATATACCTTACCTTATATTGTCTTTATTCGACAGAACAATAGACTAGGGCGGTCGTTGATACAAGAGGAGCATAGCAGACATGGCCTCTCCTCCTCTGCACTTGCCCTTGCAGATATTATAACCGCCTGTCTACCTACCTAGGTAGGTACCTACGCTTCAATTGCCTTCCTAGACCTAAGTACTCCTCACTTGCCTACTTCTCTCCTTCCCACTTTGAGTCCATTTTCTTGCTGCTTCCAACAATTTACGACGAAGAAGCCGCCGCCCTTTCTGGTTGTCAGACTCACCGTCTAGCTGTGCCATTTGTTCGGGAGCCTTCAAGCCAATTATGTCGAGGAATGGATGCTTGCATCGCGAAGCACCCCCTTGCTGTGCCTACCCGATTTTTTGGGCTTTCCTGGCTGGATGGCTGGCTGGCTACCTACCTGCCTTAGTTTAGGTTATGTATGTACATCCATATACGTCGTGTACATGCTATAGGTACCTAGGTACTATCTCACAATGGGAATGGGCCCTGTCTAGTTCGATGTGAATCATGGATCCCGGCAGATCGGCTAATGCAGACAAGAACAAAACAGCTTCGTCTTAGAAACGGAAAGAGCTCTTCTGGCACACACCCGCCGCCGCCTCGCCTACAGCTAGCATCTCTGTTGTTTTGAGTTCACCTTGTACGGTAAGGGCCAGATCAGATCAGGTCAGGTCAGGTCAGGTCAGGTCAGGTCAGGTAAGCCCCCCCGTCGCCATCGTTGCATAGAAGCAGGCATAATTAGGTTGTCAATGGTACCTAGATGAGCCCAGGGCAACTTCTCTCTCTCTTCTTTTTTTGTGCCCCGAGACATTTCTTTTTTTTTCCTAAGCCATCTTCCTTGCCATTTTCGGTGTCAGCTCGTATCAGAGCAACCCGCCAAAGCGGTATCGCAACAAGGGGCCTCCAAAACATAAATCATTACAAACAAAAAAGACCTGCAGATTGTATTTTGTGGCACCCTAGTACCTTTCGGATCTCCCTTCCGGGCCTACCACTACGGTAAGCCATCCGATCTGACGCTGTGCGACCAACTTTCCCCTGAATGAGATCACTTTGCCGGGGTAGATAGATAGATGGACTCGGTGTCACTTTATCAAGGTTTTTTTTTTTCTTCTTTTTTTTTCTTCTTTTGGGTCTAAGATGTCCTTTCCGATGAGCTTCGGGGACGTCTAGAATGAGGCGGAAACGACGCCAGGCAGTTTGCCTTCCAAACAGCAAACAAGCAGCAGCAGCCTTTGTACATCCCATATTCGGCTGGGCTGCAGGCGGCCGCGGCGGGAACAAGCAAACAAGCAGCAAGCCAGCAAGCAACAAAGAGCCCGTCATCCACCACTGAGGCTGGGAACCTGCATACACGTAATGTAAGTACGCTGGTTTGCGGTGTGATGGCGAATTCCTCCGTGGCTTTTCGCATACAGACTACACGCTAATTTGCTGAATCCACTAACGTTAGACCAACAAATTAGAATATGTTCTCTCACTGGCACCAGACGATGCTGAGATGAGATCATCAAATCAGATGAGAAAAGAGACGACGGCCGTAGCAGCCAACTTCTGCAATAAGTACTAGTGCATCTTGTCCATCCACCGCCACAAAACATAAGCATATCGTGTGTACATGTCAGTCATATCATGTCATGTCCATTCCATATCCAACACATCTGCTGCCACCTTGCGCCCACAAACTCCATCGCATTTCAATTCGTCGTGACATGATATCAAACTAGCGATTGGTGTTTCTTTTGTCTTGGGGTTCCTGCATTTCTTCCGCATGTAGCCTTGTTCCCCCAAATTGAAAACACCACTTCACCGCCCCTACATTACCTAAGACTACGGTACCTACCAAGGTGCCCAGTTAGGGAGAGAGCTACGAGTCGGTGGACCGCGGCTGCCACCCTTCTTCAAACAACTGGCTCACGAAGAAGTATTCATCCTCGTAGTCTCTGCGAGTCCGAATTGTTTCCCATTCTTGCTCTGCATCAGAACACACATACGTTAGCGCTGCCCCGGGAATTCGGATTCTGGGAGACACGGGCAGGGGAGGGGGGTAGGGGAAAGGGTCAAGGGACGGGACGTACTGTGTCGCTTGGCATATGCCCTGGTGGCGCGGACGAATTGGATCTTGTTGTCATCCAGATTGGCCAATGTGCGCAGATCTTGGTCCTTACACTCGTCGGAGAAAGGGTGGACACCTTTATTGCAGTAATGGAAGTGTGCCAATAATATGTTCGCTCCTGTGGTACGATAATTTGTCTAGTTAGCCTGACTACCTACCTGTGTCTCAGGCAAACGACAGGAGCGGGTCTTACCCAGATGGTACTCTTGTACTTTGTCTTGCCGAGCAAATCGTCTCTGTGAGACCGCCATGTTAGCACTGTCGTTCTACGAGAAAACAACTCTTCCCGAATGCACGGTCTAGAGCATCACCATAATCGAGTAAATACTCCTCATTTGTTTTGATTACAAACAGTGGCAACAACCTCCTGTCAACTCACCTTCATCCCATGTTTCTTGGCATAACGAGCATCATGTTCGGTAATTAGTGCCGCATTGTGGAGCAAAATAAAGGTCACTAGGTAGGTCACAAGCCAATTTGACTGCTTGTTGCTGAGGATCATCTTCTGCAGCTTATCCAGCAGGTCTCGCCTAAGTTTTGTCTGGATGTGATGAATCAAGATGAGGTCCATCTGCGCCCCTAACACTGGGGGAATAGGTACTTTGCCAGGGCTGGGGCTTGTAATATCAAGAATATCATTGGGCATGCCTAATGTTTCTTCTCCGACAATGAAACCAGATGTTGTTGAAAGTCGAATAGACACCCATAAGCGGAGAGTCGATGTGAGTAATTCACGAACTTCTTTAGAAGTCTTCGGTTCCTTAATTATGTGCCAGGCTTGCAGGTAAGTCTTGTACAGAAGACCGTCATTTCGACCCAAGACTTTTCGGAAGATGTCGCTCATACAATCCAGAATGTGTCTTGCGTACGCCGCCTTGCCGTCTTCGAGATCCATCAGCGCGTAAGGGGGGATGGCCACAGACTTTGTCGTGCCATTAAAGTCCCAAGTCCGATTTAACTTATCACCATCCTGAGGGACAAATTTTCGCACTCGCAATTCAATGCACTTATCCGAAAATCCTTCAGAAATTCGGATTATTTTGATTTCAGGTGAATCCCATCTCTGAATAGGATCCGAGATGTTGTTGATCCATCGTCTAGTCCATTCATAGCCTGGTACCTGCCCTGGTTTGTAAAGCCTGATGTCGGGGATCTTATATCTGAGGCATGGAAATCGCCCTGCCTTTGTATTCGCTACCTTTTTACAAGTCAAGCAACCACCACTTGGGTCATCTGGGTTATGCTCGCACTAATCCTATGTTAGTGTGTACAAGGCACTACTTGGTTCTCATTTCTTGGGACAAGACGGCTCCTGTTTCGCGAGGCTACTCACCCGTATTCGCTGCATCCTACACCTGATACATGACCCAATCTTCCTGGTTTGGGCTGTTTGCTCTCGCAAGCTTTGATCCCGAAAAGGGCCGCGCTTGCCGCCACGTTGATTCGGTAGAAGAATATCAAAGTTTGACCCCTGACCCTGCAGCATCACATCACCCCAGCCGGCTAGAGAGGAGTGACCGGGTAGGCCATCCATAGGAATTGGACCGTACCGATGAATCACCTCCACTGGGCTGGAGTCGTGACTAAGAAAGGGGGTATAACTTGGTATAGAAATCAGAGCTGGCGCATAATGAAGTGAAGAAGAATCGCTAGTCATAGAGGAGACTTGAGTCTCGGGTTGGGCCAAAGGTTCCGTGTTGTGGTGAGCAACTGCATGGTTAGTCTGATGGTTTCCGTTGGCTATATCGACTGATAGAGGCTGGAAGGGAAGTTGTCCGAGGATAGGATAACTAGAAAGAGGTGGTGCATGTGAGCCTAGCTGGTCGTAGCCAAAGCTATTACTTTGCGGCGAGTTTTGGCTACATCCAACATGTTGAGATGTTGGTTGAATGGTCATTGATGGCGCTTCCTGCATAGAATAAGGTTGGGTGGGGTCATAGACCATTTCTGACGACTGCGGGAGAGGTTGATACGCTTGGGGCTTGGAGTTAGCTTCATTACATGCCATGATTTCGAAAAAGGGAGAAGCGATACACGGTGGGGAAATGGAGTGCATACTGCTGGGCTGTTCCCACCCAATGCCACAACCGGGACAGAGCAGTTCCGCCATTCGAGCTAATGGTGAGTTCAGATTCTGAACAGTGTCCATACACGACGAGGAACATCGTGGTAAACATGATGCACAGCTGTGGTTCTGCCGTTGGTCGAATCCCGGACAAGGCTCCTTCTCCAGGCAGGCTGTGGTAGAAGCAGATGCGTAGATTTCTGTCATGGCCGTTTGCTCTTGCTCGTCTATTCGTGTGCGTTTACGCTTACGGATCTCAAAAAAGCTCTGTTCTTGCACGTCGTCGCCGGTAAAATAGCTATATGGCGGTGCCACTTGCTCCACTGGAAGTTGTAACGCAACGAAAGGTAATTGCCCGAACTCTGCATCCACAACTGGAGTATATGTGTCCAATGGAGCATCCAAGCCGGCGTGTGACCGTGGCCTCTTATGATGTAAAGCCTAGATAGATAACTGTCAATTTGACTGAACGCTACCGATGGTGAAGGAGATGTGATGCCATTCAGCATGAGAATAGCTTGTGGATTCCCATAAGCGTCGTGACACAAAAGGGTATCGGCGAGCATGGAGCGTCAATAGAATCACACAGGCAGCGAGCAATGGGACAGTGAGGGAAGAATGATGTAGGCGGGAAAGGTCGATGATATATGCTGCAGGCTGCCGCCTTGAACGGGGGTTAAGGGGATGGATATTCTTACCATGATGGGCTGCAGGTGAACGGGGTGTGTTGGACACATGCAACGTAGTTGAAGGCAACAGGCCAAGGTACCAACATGCGGGAAGAAAAGTATCGACAAGACAGAAGAGACAAGCGGCGTCAACTAGGTACAGAGTAGCCAAGTCGTGCACCAGAATGCCGGATGAGGTCGAACAATGCCGGGGAGGGGTGGGTGTCTACGGTGCCACCGGGGCCATTACCGGGACCGAATTAGCATCTGCTCTACTGACTCCAGAGTGGAGCTAAAAGCAGCCGCTGGCGACAAGGAGCAAGACGAGCCGCGAAAGGCTCAAAACGATGGCGCCGACAAAGGAGCTTAGAAAGCGGACAATCTAGCGGCCGATGGAGAAAGAAAAAAGGCAGAGAGGGTATGTAAGTACGGAGTCAAACTAGTCTTGGGCTGAGGGGCGATGACGGCCCAGTCTGATCCACTGGTGTCGATCTGCGCAGGCGCTGCTGCACCGTTTGGTTTGTCGCGTCGCAACGACTGCGATGCTTCGTCGTCCTGCCACGGCCCGACAACAAAGTTTACTCCAGGTATCGCTTTACCTCCTTGTTCGGCGGCAGGGATGTCGGATAATGCGTGCTAGAACGAAGCTGGGGACGTGCTGCCGTCGTGCATAGGCGCGGGCGGATGGATGAGTGGCTAGAGTCCAAGTAAGCTTGGGACCGACGACGATGGCAGATTCGAGGAGAGGAGAAGAAGCGACTCGGTGAGAAGAGCGAGGTCATGGAACCCCGTTCTGAATTGTACATATTTGGCCAGACTGAGGGGTACTGGGAGCAAACAAGGGGGGCTCTGGCTGGGTCGTTGCCTAATTAATTGCTCGGAGGCCTTAAGATAGCAGAACAAAGAACGTGGGTTTCCCGATCGGGCCGCTGCGCGTGTTAGAGCAAGGGGTACAAGATGCTAGAGCTATGAGTGGCTCTGCGGGCCGATCCTACAATTCCCACCTAACCGCTTTGAAGTTCCTTGGCGAAGAGTTCAGCCACAGCGGCTGCCCATATATTATCGAATCGTCCCTCATTATCAAACACAACACAACAAAAGCTTCCTGGGAGAACGAAAATAAAATAAAAAATTATTAGAAGTATTATTATTTTGATGTATGTCTCGTCGCCTGCGGTGGTGAGCTAGTAGGCTAAAGAATTTCCCACGTTAGAGTTTTGCCGTAGGCATGTGTTTCCAGAGCGAATGACGGGTTGTAGAAGATCCAATGAGGTGTGGCTTACTCCCACCTATAACCCGCGAGGCTGTCATAGTAACACAATCAATTGCTTGACATGCCACGTCAGACCCAGATTCCCCAGACCGTCAAGTTCTAGAGGAGGTGGGCAAGCAGCTCCTACTTACACATGGTCGCATTTTTAAGCAACATGGTTGAATTCTGTGCGAATTTGATATTCGTACGACGTGGCAGCTTACACTCGGACAGGAAAGGCGGCGCTATGAAAATGGGTATGGCTATCAATGGCGCATGCCCTTGAATATCAATGTAGGACAAGAAACTTATCGAAAATACCAAGACGTGCCTAAGACACCGCCTAGTCAATTTGTGATTACCGGAGACCCATGAGATCGGAAGCGGAGGGTTTAAGCCCACCAGTAGAAGAGTCTAAAGCTCAGCCATGTGATACCACACCTAAAATGTATCATAAACAAATCGAAAGGTGCGGGGACCGGTGAGAAAAGGATCCTGTATTTTTCGGATAGCGGACTGACAAGACCAGCATGCTGACACAAACAAAAACGCCATGATTATCTCTCTCTCTCTCGGGTTGGACCCGCGACTCGGTGACCGGGGGTTAGATGATAGAAAAGCCAAAAGGCAAATCCCTAGTGGATATAGATGTTGTCCATTGGACCCTTGAAGGTCTGGTTGATTATGAGATCAAATATAAAGGGTTGTTGTTTCTAGCTGGCGTAGATGGTTCGCGAAAGGCCATGAAAGCGGCTGATGACGATAAACGGGATTTCTCTCTAGCCTCGCTATGTTTGCTAACTCAACGTAGACAAGTTGCCGACGTGCAGGGGTAAGCAGTATGTCATTAGAGCATTGTCTGTCAGTGGCGTAACTTTGATGATCGACGGTAGAAAACGACTCTGCGAGATGCTGCGGAGGCAGAAAAGCATGCGAGTCAGACGAGTGTCTAGAATTCTTAGTCTGCATGACAAAACAAGGTTTCGATTGTTTGTGCGGAGAATTTGGAGTGGCCTGTAAAACAACAAGGCCCTTAGATAAAAGCATGGATTTCTGAACTTTGGCTGAGACCATCTGACCAAACGTTGGTGCGACCTTCAGTTGTCCTACCTACCTAGGTACCTTCGCACATACACATATACTTTATGCGTCAGACACAATGCAGCACTACTCATATACGTACATTAGGTACCTAAGTACCTAGGCGATACTTTGATTCTGACCTACCTTACAGTACCAACGTGTAGCAGGCACCTCTAGGTGTAGGTAGGTAGGTAAGAACGACGAAGGCGCATGAGATGATTTCACTACTACCCAGGTAGGAAAGAACAGACAGTCGGAAAGCGGGGCAGGCGGGCAAGAGCAAGAGCAGCTCCGTCCCTACCATGGCCCATGTACTTCGTCGAGAAAGGACCTAGAGCAGGTCATCGATGAGGCATACTACCTAGAAGTGCCTTAGCTTTCTTGGCTGCTTGGTCCCTTCCTTCGCTTATTGACGAAATAAGTAGGACTTTGGGGAAGTGGGCCGCTGCAGTTTCCCGAATATAAGTATGCTGAACTGCGGGGAGGAAGCTACGGAAATCATTCTCACGAAACGTACGAGTACCGCCTAGTAGTAGAAGGTTAGGTACCCTAGGTACCTAGTCGCCTTTGGTTTGAGAGGCTGCATTGTAGTAACATAGGTATCGGTACCTACAGTGGCGCACAGAAAATTCCGAGTCGCAACAAACAGAATTACCGGCAAAAATAACTCGGAACTTTCTGTGACCCTCAGTAGGTACCGAAGATATCACCGAAGCCTAGCGGCATAATTTTCGGCATTTATTAAGAGCGTCTATTCCATTAATTGCGTACCATGACTTTCTGTGCCTAGCGGGTTCCAAGCATCTGCTGAACAAGGCTCATGTGTTCAGGTGCTGTCCTAACCTTACAAGTTTCTGGCATACATGTAGCCTGTCTGCCCCAGGATCTAGGTATGTCGGATACGGCGTTCGGCCGTTCTCTACTAAGCCCTTCATAACCATCATCAATTGGATAAATGCATTGTCAGTCACAGCCGATTCCCATTGGATTGGTCAGGTTTAATTAAATTCGCTATTGCCTCGGATATTCTAGGAGGCAAAATTATCTTTCAAATTGCCAACTCCCACCGAACGGGACGCTGCATCGGATGGGTGCATTGTCAGCCCGCATGCTCTGAACAGCCTGCAGTTGACTTAAAAATTAAAATAAAACAAAAACAAAAATTAGGCAAACGTAATTTTTACCTATTGGGTGTGGGTTTGAAGGAGCGGGTTGCCATTGAAGCCAAGCAAAGGCCGTTACACTAGCAGCGCCGTCTGTCTCTCTTTGTGACTGCCCCAACTACTCAGAAGCTCTTTAATAGGGTTCATCGTCAAGTTCGCAGCTAGTGGGCACTCGGTGAAGGGCGCCACCAGGATACTAACATCAAATTGTTCAAGCTTCGTTTATAGTGCTGGTCAATTACCCCATCCAGAGAGCCGCCCATAGCCCATGCCGCTGCCGCTTGTCTACGCTGAGTGGCTTGCACCATCAATGAGTCCGGGCATACGCAGACGCCAGCCGTGACGGAATCTAACCTCACGAGTCCACGGCATGCCGAGGATCAATGCCTTCTCATAGTAACTGCAAGGTACCACCGCCCCCTCCGAGTAAGTCACGATAGCGAGGTGGTACCGCTGACCTGAGCTCAGATACCCGTCGATGCTTCGTTGATCAGCCAAATTAACGGTGTCCAAAATCTTAAATAGGCCAAGATCAACCTCTCCCCCGGCATGAGTCGATCCGCCAGCGTTCAGCATATTTGTCAGGATAGTTATGCAGATGACATGGACTCAAGGAGATCGCTAGGCCCCTTGATCAAATAGGTGTTACTCTTGCTCAACACGGCAAGTTAAACCTATGAATGACCCTTATGGCATCAAATCAGCAGATCACTCTAGAAGATGTTGGCACAGCATCATCACAGTGTCCACCTATCCGTCTGTCTCAAAGCCAGATTTTGTTGTTTGCAAAATAATTCAAATGCTTGGTGCTTTGCATCAAATTACATCTGGGCAAAATCAAACCCCAGCACAGACATGGTATAGAGAGTATAAGTTATCCGTTGGTATGATGGTCAAAGGCAATTTGGCGAAGGCAGAGCCAGGTCGTGAATCCAGGGTCCAGTATTCAATATGCCCAACAGTATGTCCTAAAGCCGAGCTCGCCTAGTAACCGATTTATTTAATCTCCACTCGAGCATTCAACGCTCCCTCTGGTCTGGCCACGGTCGTTACTCTGTTTCATCATCAGGCCCGTGGTTTCCGATGGATTTGGCCACGTTGACATTTGCGTCCAAATCTGTTTGCAGGGTCTTGTATTGTGCTGCTGCCGATTCACAGCGTGCCCACTCATCTACATATTCTCAATATACCCACCGACTGTCTGTCTTCCTCTATCAAATTATCCTCGCTGACAATAGGAGGCGGCTTGCCGCAAACATGGCCAATACGTTAACGACCGATCCCTACCGCAACTGCCTCGATGGCACGGCTTCCGCATTCAAGCAGTTGATGTATCTCATCCATCATCGCGAATTATCCGATTCAAAAGTCCTTCCTGTCCCGCGATTCTCCACCGGATGGTAGCAAACAATGTTCCACCTTTGACCCAGCGACCATCCTCCGTTCGTCGACAAGAAAGCAACACTGACGGTGAAGATTTTTGAGTCAGAACGGTCGGACTAGCCGTCAAAGACTGCAATCAATGCTTTGGCCCAGAGTGGAAGGATGGTTTTCCACCCTGAAGTCCATTACGAAGATCAAAAGCAATTTTATCTGCCTCTTCTAGTTTTCTCATCGTGGGGTCACAGAGAAGGAGGAGGAGAATCTCAGAGACAGAATGTGCTTGCTTCTTCACGCTGATTAAGGATACGAGAACTGCCATATATCATGTCGAGGTCGTTCTGTCAGCTGTTCAAGTTGGCTTGAGACTTGCAGATACCAGGCGCCTTGGTTCAAATTAGAGAAGGTGGAATCCAACAGTCCACAGCGACGACTATATTTCCTTTACCCCTCTCAAGAGTCAATAATGCCTCTGCCGACAGATTTAGGAGATTGTACATGCTGCTACCCGACCCGACAAGTCGCAGACTTCCTTGTTGCTCCAACAGAGAATTTCCCAAACCGAAAGCGGAGTAATAATGGCGCAAGCTAAGTCTGCCCACGCAACAGCTAGAGCAAGCGCGGGAAAGGAGTTCGGCCAGGCAGGCAAGACGCTTCTTGCCAACCCAATGTCTCCGTTCACCGTCGTCGCATCTCTGCCATCGCCTTGACTTTGGAGCGAACTTCGTCGATGTGACCACTGCCAGTGTGAGTTTTCCCTACGGTCCAATCAGGTGATCGTCCGGAGTAATATACGCCGTCAAATCAAGCCAGTTGCAGACCTCCACCCGGCCCCCAGCCCATGCCTTGCAGCACCAAGTCCACCCAAGTCATTCTCTTGGACATTTCGACGTGACACAATACTCGCCATCCACCGGTTTGACATTTGATCCTACATTCTGAGCTGAGAGGGGTTGGAAGCGCCAAGCCCATCACCACCATAACCATCTGTTTGAATGGAATCAGGCCAACGAGAGCGCCCTTTCTCCCTGTCTCAATTAGAATACACTTTAACAACGCTTTCGCCAAACAGGAGTATTTCCGCTCGTAGTATAGGTATCTCTCTCCTCAGTATCATCGTCGCCCTTCCTCAAAACCGCCATAGTCTGCCACCCAAAGCAGCGTCCCACAGCTAATTAAGGATGTGTTCCATCTAGGCGTTGGGGGTGAACCCATTGTTCTGTCGCAAAAATGGAGCTAAGCCAACAGTCTATTCACGATGTTATCCATCCAACCGCCGCTTTCTCAAATAACACGCCTTGGCAAAAATCCAGTTCTGATTCCGACACCAGCAAGGAAGTGCCTTGGGAAGAATCCTCGTTGAATCCCAGGAATCGTATTAACAGCCTCGGTGCTCTTGAACGACCTCTTTGGCGCATAGATGGATGTACCGCTTTTGGCACACAGTTCTATGCTGTGCCTCTCTTTCTGGACTCCATTGCTCCATACAGGGTCGATGTTTTCATTCCCGAGCCTGCAACTCTGTCTCCTCAGCTTCGCAGTGTTCTCGACATGGACGTTGCGTTTCACACCCGAGACGCCGCGCGCATCTCCCAGCTCGGAGTTACCCGGCATGTAATTCGTCTCCTTCAATACTGGACGTCAACTCTCAAAGATCCTTCCAATATATACGAGAACATTCCGTTTGGATCCAGGATTGTCTTTCATAATCTGCCCGCAAATATAAACCAGGTACATGTTTCCATTGCTCCAACGCATTACCTAGAAAGGCAGTTGATGTCTGTCACAATGTTGCAGGAATTTTGGGCGGCAGATGTGACTTTGCCTCCGACTGTTGATATCCACGATGTCGTGTATCTGTCGCAGTTGCACGACAGTGTCTGCCTGATCAGATTTGAGGGTAAGACATGGATCTTCAAGGCATTAACCAGCTATTCCAAGTATCTATATCATGAACTTAGACAGCTTCTTACCCTCCCGTCCCATGCAAACATTGTTGCCCGGCCCGCTCACCTTGTTACCAAGAAGTGCAGCTTTGGCAGCAAGATTGCCGTTGTTGGGTTCACACTAGAATACCATGTTCACGGCAGCTTGCGTGACCTGATCCCGTTCTTGCGTATCCACAACCAGGTGTCACTGGCTGACGAGGCCAAATGGTCCATCCAGTTGGCCACAGCCTTGGTACATCTGCGTGAGAAGTCCGGAATTTTCTATCCAGATCTCCGACTCGACAACATCGTCCTTTCTAGCTCCAGGGATGTCATCATGGTCGACTTTGAGCAACGTGGGGTGTGGTGCGAATTTGCAGCCCCTGAAGTCAATGCCATCGAATACATCCGTCTACTAGCCGTTGATGACGAGATCCCCTCCAATATCCGATATAAATACGCTAAAATCCTCGATAGCATGCTTCCAGGCTGGGAGAAGATGGGCGAAGGAGAAGAGTACGCCTGGCCATGCAAAGGATACAACGTCCCGTGGGCATGTCTCACCCCAACAGAGCAGGAAGCATGCGAGGTATACATGCTCGGCCGCGTCCTCTGGTGCATCTTTGAGACGAACAGTGCTCCCCAACGAGCTGCTGTCTGGCTTTCCTACCGATGGGAGCCATTGGTCGAATTCCCCGGATATACTCGCACTCCACCAGCCATTCGGGACATCATCGACCGCTGCACTCGCGGCAGGCAGGCTGGACTTAGCAGGTTCATCGTGCGCCGCAGAGACAAGCTCGTGCTACGGAAATTCGAAAATACAGGGCAGTTCACAGCGCAGGAGGTTCAGGAGACAGCTCGAGAGTGGTGGGCTCGGGAGATTGAGGCCTCGGAGAAATGGCTTGCGGAGCGGGCTGAGGGAATGAAGAAGGGTGACTGGAATGAGAATTATTATGGGCGGCCCAGGCTGCGAGAGGTTCGTGATGCACTAGAGGCCTTTCGTCAAAAGAACAATTGGTCTTAGAAATTAAGCTCGCAAAGAGCCTCAGATGGTAGTTATGTGCTTCGCTGCTTGCAAGGGGAGGGAGTAGGAATTGCCCAAGGGGTACGCGTGACCCCCCACCCAGACTATACGCCTGTGAGATTCGTGGGGGAAGCAAAAGGCTTGCTGCGTCAGGCTGCAATTGGGGTTCCCTTTGTGTTATTAGGCCAGAATAAGAGAGAGAAAAGTAAGCCAGAATGAGACCGAGACCGAGGTCCATTTTGGGTTTGCCAAACTTGTTCCTGGTTCATTGTGGGGCAGTTCTGATATACTACATACAAACTCAAGAGACTATTATGGTGATACTTTTGAGATTTGAATCAAGGAGGGAGTGAGAGAAGGTGGAGAATAAGGTGAAGAAGAAAAAGACATCTTTCATTTCGAGAGGAGACCAGCTATTTGGTGCTACGTGAAGTTTGATGTTTCTATAGAGGGAGAAAATAACATGACAATCTAGAGTTTAAGATCATGTGCGCCGCCATGCCTGTGGTGACGCAGTGAGATCAATGTATAATGTATCAAGATGGTTGATACCTGTTCTGCTGATGGGTACACTTTAGACAAATGGGGTGGTGGTAGTGGTGGAAGAGAGAAATACATACTGTCACAGCCAGTGTGGCAGTACATGAAAGAGTTGACCAAGGGAAAGACAAGAATAGAAAAGAAAAAGAACCAAGACGTTCTAGACAAGAGGAAACCCTGCCCCCCCCCTCCCCCCCTTTGCGTGTGTAATTTCTCCGCCCTCCCAACAAATATGCCAGCCAATTCGAAAGCTCACTTCATCCTCTTGGAGCTTCGATACGTCCCTGGGCTCTGGACTTGCCTCTTAAGGCTCGACCCCGTCATCGGCGTCCTCACTCTCGCTAACAACTTCTTATACTTTTCGAAATATGACGCGGGAGCACCATGCATCCCGATGCCATCAAAGATAGCCTCCAGGTTATGCAGGAACTGACTCGCCGCCTCAGGCAGCAGCGCCAACTCCCCGATGACGAAGTCATGGTCCTTATCCCCGATGAGGCAGAGATACAAGTTGCGGTCTCTGCGGTCCACGCTCGTCTGGTGAGGGACGTCACGGTTGCGCGCGACAACAGCGTCGAGTAGGTGCACGAGTGTGCGGGCGGCGGAGATGGCCTCGAATGGCTGAAGGGGCCGGTCGCGGCTATAGATGGAGGATCTGATGAGCTTGGTGCAGCCGAGGAGATGCTTCGCTGCCCAGCGGACGTCTCGGGGTGTTTCTGCCGAAGGGGATCCAGTGGTGGTGGTGTTGCTTGCGCTGGTGGTGGAAGTATAAGCGTCGAGGCTGTGGAGCACACGGTCTGCTCGCTGGTATAGCTTCCGAAAGGGGTCGTTTATAGGATCTGTTGGGCGAGATACGGAATGGAAGTAGTTGAAGAAGTGGTGGTTGTCGACCAGCATACGAAAAACAGTGCAGTCCAAGTCATTGCGTTTCAGGACCTTCTTCCCACTTACGGGATGATCAAATATATCGGGGCGGAACTCTTCTGGAGAGGCCTCATGGACAGCTGACAAGAGCTCTCGAGACTCCTGGACCCGATGGGAGACAAGGTCCTCTTCAGAGAGAGCCTCTGGGTCCACCACTTGGCAGTGGAGGCCATCAGCTAAGACATCCAGATGGTACTCTGCAATGTTCTTGAAGGGGTCGCCCAGCTCCTGGGCAAAACCATCTTTTGTCATGGTAAGGGGCTTGGTATCATCATAATCGTAAAGAGTCTGCTTCGTGAGCTGATCCAGCAGCCACAGCAAATGTTCACATTGATGTCCGTCCTCCCTGCAGGAGCAGGTCAACCGAGAGGAGCCATCATCAGCCTCCTGGATCCGGATAGATCGAGTGACCAGCTCTGTCATTTGAAAAGCATATGTGTTGTCAATAAGACGGCACCGTTGGAGAGCAATCTTGGGAGGTTCGCTAAAGACATCTCGCACGGCTGTCTGCGTCTCATCCGACAGATGATCAATACGGTAGGCCAGCTTGGTAGGGGACCGGACCACAGAAGAGTCATCATCATCCGCATCGGATAGGTCTGAGTCAGACTCTAAGTCGGAACTGGAGTCTTCTATGGGATACTGCTGGTTAGACCCGGGCTGAGAGGTGGCTTGAGAACTTGAACTTGTTGTGGGAGCCATCTCCTGGAGGGTGAGTCTGCTAAAGGGGCCGACCGGAGCTGACATTGGAAGGAGAATATAATGAGAGAAGGAATTTGTTCAAAAACGTGATGCGGATGAGGTAGAAGTAAACCCAAAGGTGGAAGAACTGTTTCTTATAGACAGATCGTGATGTCGAGGGGACAAGGTTGAGCAAAGGAGTCAACCAACAACGCATATAGCGAACAGGGTCGGCTAGCCATAGCCTTGTCGAGAAAGTGGCTTGAGGGACGAATCAGCACATTGCATCAGCACGCTTCGAGACCGGTAAAGGTTTTGGGCGTGGTAAAGGGCCGTGGCTCTTGAAAGGGAAAAATCGAACGTGTTGTATGGGGATACATAGCCCGGCAGTTTAGTCGAACCTCACCGCAAAGCGATCTCCGAAATAGCAGGGCAGTCTGTCCAGTCATGTCCAGAGATTCAGAGGGAATCCAGTCACTAGAGTGGCTGTGAAGGCATAAGAACCATCGTAGCCTGTCCCAAGGGAATGGAACAGTTGCTGGCTGGTCCCACGATGCCGGGAGCTAGGCCGGAGGCACGGCCGGCCATGTGGGTCTTGGCGGACATTGTCAGGAGCTTTGCCACAAGTTGTGACATACTGCTTGTGATATTGGGCAGCATGGACACTTATTGGTAAGATTTAGCTGTATACGCTAAGATTGAAGGTGCATGGTATCAAGAATTTTGCCCATTCAAAAGCGAGGATGAAGCCAAGCGTTCAAAGAGACATGTATCACTCGGGGGTTTGTTCGTTCACTTGCGCAGCATGTCTCTGGGTGCATTGGACTTGCGGCTAGTACAGCATGCCGAAACACGTTCCATGCCGCTTCTCCGTGCATACTCAGTCTCCCTCCTATGAGTGAAGGCAAGGCTATTCGAATATCAGCCTTGTCTACAGAAGGTCCTCGACCAGAATAGCATCGCCAGAAGGGAGACCCGGGCCCGATCGCAGACCTCGGCGCGGCTAGTATCTCTCTGCCGTAGGTGAACTTTGCGTCCCGCGACCGTTCATGGAGGCCTATAGAGACTTCTCAACCCACGATGAACCACCTCCGACCCCGTACAAGTAAGTCATAGGTGGTAGTGGAGGAGAGGCCGGTCTGACTGGGTGAGTTTGTCCATTGCTGCAGGTTACAGTTTGATCTGTTGGTTGGTGAAATGGCATAGGTGGGATAGGCGCGGTCCACATAGGCGACCGCATCAGCGGCCCAACACACTGCGCCACAGGCCTCACCTGTGAAGTGAATGCAGGGCTGCTCTCTGTAGTGCAAAAACGGAGGGCCTATCCACTGTAGCTCTCGCTACTGAAGGCCTTAGCAGGCCCCAATTCCCCTCGGGCTTCGCTACAACACTAGACCTCTCCAGTGTCTTGACCTCACCCCCATGCACCGCCGCAGCCACAGCGTGGTTTGATTACTGCAAACTGAACCAACAGCATAATAGAAGGTCTCCCGCCCGGCCGTTTCTGCGGCCATGTGTCCATCGCTAGAGCATTTCGAGCACATAGAGGTGCCAGTAGGCCGCAAAAGTTGAATTTGGCGTGAAGACTGCCTTGCACGAGGAGACCGCATCTGCGGCCCGCTGGTGGCTCCTAATCTCGTGGACAGACTCTTGCTGGCCCATATGAGACTTGTATTCCGTCCATTGCTAGGGTTGACAGCCTTGCGAGGCATTTTTTGCACTCTCTCTTTTTTTCTCAGTCTCACGCAAAGGAGGGAGGCACCTGTATAGTGCCTGGTCATTGTTACCGGTTGCGTAGAGGCAGGGTGACGGCCATGGACATCAACTCATGATGGTGATCTTCGGGTCTAGTATATCACGATACTGTATTTGCTCATTACAGCCACAGCGCAATATGCAGCATCGTCCGTATTAGATCTTCCGACGAAAATAGACCTCGGCCATGTGTCCAGACGGAGCTCCGGGATTCTTTTTTGCGTACTGGAAACGAATCCACCACCGCGAAAGGCGTGCCTCCGGTGTTGGTTCGTGGTTCTCACTTCCAACCTAGGACCTGCCGCCACTCCAACCTGAGATCCGCATGAAGTGCATGTCAAGTGACATCTAATACCTGTCAGATACGCTTTCCTTCAAGCTTCACTCGAAGCCCATCTAGGTCCCTCAGAAGTACATCATATCGTGTCATAAGTCGCATCATTAAGTAGGTATGACGCCGTAGATTAACTGCCTCGCATTTCCCCTTGATTGATCAGGCAAGTATGATGCCTAAACGGAAGCAGCTAATGATCGAGTCCGGTCATCGGCTTACAGAAGCAGGAAGCCAACATAGTCGAACTATACCAAGGTTTTACGTAGCAGTGACCTATCATTCATTGCTTCTCGCCTCCTCTCACAGCACGACTACGTACTTGGGAGAGAGTCATGATACCCGACCCCAAGTACTCTACCTGATCTCTCCTGTCCAGGAAGATGCTCATTGGAGGCCGCAGAGCAAGATGCCTCCTAACTCCTCCTACGACGCACACAAGTAGCGTCTACCCACATTAGAAATTGATAGCATCTTGGCATCACAGACCTCACAGACCTCACGCCACCCACAACTAGGTACCTTCTTCGGGCAGAGGTAGCAATGGTGTGCTTCCCCTATTAACAAATGCAGCGTCACCAGACCCTCGCAACTGCTGCCTGCTCCACGGCGATGACTCCAAGACGACATTCATCCAAGGGGGGAGGCTCTGCCAAGCGGAAGTGAAATGATACGCGGATACGGATATTCTGACGTGCCTCAATAGAGGAGCCTCACCACTCCTTTGGAATTGAACTGCGTCACAAATACACTCGGTTTTGCATGATGATAATCTCCCAATAGTTTAATAATATTAAATATTTTGTGCTTGACTCGAAAGTAACCCATCATCTGCTCTTAGGTGAAAGTGCTTGTGCACAATAAAACATGCTGTTGATTTCTCTGGATAAGGCCTCGGAAGGCAGGAGATGTTCGCTGGAAAACACATCATGAGGAAGACTCCACCCAAATACCGAATAAGCAGTTCGTTTCTGCGACTTTGCCATGTCGTCACCTGCTGAAATACAACCCTAAACCCTCCAGTTCACCAATCTGTTCCCGCTTTTCGTGAATGCAATTTCCATTGTTAGAGAGGCGACTGATCCGATACATCATTTGACATTAGAAAGAAACTACAACGCCAGCCAAGGTACAACTAACGTTCTCCATTTGAGGAACGCCTGAGAGACAAAGGGGTTCGTTTTAGGCGAATGAAGGTAGGACTGTTCGAAGTCCTTCGGCAAAACGTACAGCCCGAGTATGAGGGTGCCCTGTCAGAGTGTCTTTGGCTGGCGACCTGCCCTTTCGCAGGATTGTTTTTACATCCGACGAAGAAGACGAGGACGAGGTTGATGAAAAAGACCGGCCCGCAGACGAAGAAGGGACCTTCTTCTGCAGGGTGTCTACAGGCCGGTCGGATTGTCAATCGATGCCGTGCTGTTTCTTGAGCTGCGCTAAAGATTCCCGACGGGCGTCGAGGTCCTCTTTAGATTTCGCCATCTTATCGGGCTGATGGTATAATACTGCAGGACGCGAATCAGTAACTATCCAGCAATACCGACAAGGTGCGGGGACTTTGTTGACGAAGGGAAGAGGCTGAAGGGACATGACACGTCAGTTAGTTACATACCAACGAGGTAGCGGCTCTGAAAGTTGAAACCATTCAGCTTGTCGCAGGCTTGCTTCGCATCCATGACATCCTCGTAGACCACAAAGGCCGTTCCCTTGGTATTGTTGGCAATACCCTGACGGACCTGGCTGCAGAGAAGTTAGTATGACACGGTCGGGTATCGGGCGTGACACGCCGGAAGCATACCGAATAGGTCCGAACTTTCCAAAGAGGTCGAACAACTCCTCTGGAGTAACGTTGTAGCTGCGCAAATCTATGTCAGAGGAAATGACCGGCTTTAGAGGTTTTGTTTTTCTGGTTGACGAGAGCGTACCTCAGGTTCTTTACGAACAGAGCTCTGTTGATGATGGGTTAGCACGAGTCTCTGAAGGACGGATTCTGCGATCATCGGGGATTGCGGCGTTGGCCTGCGGAGGCTCAGAAATGGGCGTGCAGGGCATCAAAACTCACCGATTGACTTCGGGGGCAAGTTTCCCGCCGCGACTACTCATCTCTTGGATGATTCGGAATGTGGTGGTGATGGTTCAAGACTTTGAACGGGTCGGAGGTGGCGCCGGGGGAGGAAGTGCAAAGGTAGGATGGAAACAAGAGATCCCGGGGTGGAGGCACAGGACGCAAAGGCGGCCAGAGATTGAGCGAACTGCAGTGGGTCGGATAGGCAGCGTCCACGTGACGAGAATTTCCAGTTGCTGAGCTGGCTGGCTCAGGCAAAAGAGTGGTGGAGGCGCTGGCTGGCTGCTAGCGTGGCCGGCGTGGGCCCTCCCAAATGTCCTCTCCACTGGTTGGCTCCGTGTCGGGCGCTGTAGCGGTACCTAGGTAGGTACTAAGCTACCTAGAAGACTTTGAATGAGAAGAAGACGAAGCGAAAGCAATTGTGGCGTTGGCGGCCGGATTGGGGTTTTTTTTGTAGTTTTTTTTTTCTCTTTCGGTTTCAATACCTTCCGTTATATCACCTCGCGATATTTCTCAAACGACTACTCCACGTGATTAAGTCAGTAGCTACGATAATAAGCGAATTGATCAGACCATGGTGATGTTGATCTGGCCCCGGTATAGCAAATGCAGCCGCGATAGGCAGGCACGCACATTGCATCACGCGCCATGCTTCTGGAAAGGTGATTTGACCAACTGGCATTTTGTTTGTGCTGAGTCAGGCGATCGCGACTACGAGTACATGTACATCAATGAGCAACAGCCCTTTCATACCATCACGCAAATTACCTATCAGGTATGTCCATGTGCACTGTGCTCTGCCCAACCAACACAAACCTGAATCCTCTTTCTTCGCCTTGTGAGACTTTCTTGTTTGCTTCGTTCGTGAAACTTCTCTCCCGCATGTTCCTCAAAGTCTACTCGCTCTACGCCACCACCCACACACGAATCTGTGTTCAGCGAGGGTGGCATTCCCTAGTGGTGGTGAAACTCGGGCAAGGATTTGGGCCGTTAAATTTCGCGATGCCTTTTTTATTCATGAACCTGTTGATAGTAGCATATGTATCGATTAATGCTTTCAGCCACTGATGGATCCTACTTCATGTGTGTTGGATGGGTTTGCTGTTGGTAATCAAATTTACTCTACATTTGACAGTATCGAAATCTTCATCAACATCGTCCCTCAATGTGTGGCGTCATACCGACAACGACACGAATCATCCCTCGCTAATAAAGTTTATTAAGCTCTTCGCCTCCCCTTGAAATCATCACTCTGCATTAGCATTCCCACCCGCGTCCATGGGTCAACCTAATGCTATCAGCGTGGTGAAAATGATAGGGTAGCCTAATCGCCGCGGAGTAACAAGACTCTAGATGACAATATACACTAATCGCCGAGCGCCTGATTTGCTAGATAGCAAAGAAGGATAGACCCAATGTATAAATATCGTCAATACTCCTCGACATCTATATCTGCTAATGATCCAATACGTCCTGGATCTTCTGTCACTAACAGGGCTTGGTGCATTTTCCATGAAGTCACGTGGATTCCCTGGCAGTTGGCTTTGGGAACTCCATGGTCCACTGATCGTCTCTATCGTGTTGCTCTTGAATTAAATAATCTCCCGTTCCTCATTCTGCCAATCCTTCTTTATATTAAATATGTTCAACGCTTCTAATTCCTTCGCGCTCCTTATCCTAGTGACTGATCAATGATTTGAAGTTTCCCATGGCTCCAGCAGAGTGTTGGTCCAATTGTTTTCATAACTAATTAGACAGTGAGAGAATCCTCATGGCGGATTCATCACCAAGTCAGATGCTAGGTCCAGCAATTCTCTTCCCACAATAATTTGAATTGCATCCAGCTGCACTGGAGTAATGGAAACATGATAGAACCTGCAACCACACCCCTCGTTATCTATAGCATTGGTTTGGATTTATTTGGCAATACTAGAGTGTTTGGAGCTTATCGACGTTGCAGAACCTGTAGGAATCATGACGACGCGATTCGGCCAGACTGTTATTTCCATTTTCGATGTTTGGGAGGATGCTCGTGAATTTCTCTCGGCAATAGTGGAATCCGATGCCACACCAGAAGAAGAGAAAAAATTGCTTGTCAACCAAAGCCTGCTAGGCGGTTCTGAGGATTGGCATCACTTGATTGATTGCGCAAGATCGATTCAACGTTCTCAGATAGAATGCCAAAGCGATATTGATGGAGGCGATATTCTTACATATATTGGAAGTATCCTCAGGGCCTGGGATGACGACGATGTCTACCAGGTGCCAGAGCCATGGAAAGAAACAGACCGCCTAATTTCTCTTGCCAAAGACCTGGAAGAGGATGTGGAGATTTCACCACCGTCGTTCCCAACTCGCCAGTCCGAACAGCGTGACCACTCACGAAGGCCTCGCAAGACGAAGTCAACGCCTGGCATTACATCCCATTACTGGACAGATAAGCCGTCGCCACATAGAACTCGAAGAACCGACCATAGTCTAGGAACAGGAGAACCTGTGGAACCTCTCCGAAGCTGCTCTCCGTGTCCACTCGGCCTACTACATCTGGAGAATCCATCCAGACATGCCGGAACCGCAGTCACTAGTGTCACTAGTGAAACCGAGTTCCTTGGTCTTTTATCACAACCCAAATACTTCCGTTTGCAAGCACTGGGAGAAGTCGATGTCTTCAACGAAGCTGCAACAAAACTGACCTCACGGAAAAGACGATTGTCAGAATCACCATATTTTCTACCGCCTGTGTCGCTGGATGCGGAGTCTCCAAGGAAGAGGCGACCAGCAGGAGTGGTATCCTGTATTCCGTTTCCTCCGCTCAATGCTCTATCGTTTGGTATCATTCAGGAGAAATTAGCACACGAGCCCTTTTGGTTACTGATTGCTATTACGTTCCTCATTAAAACGAACGGGCAATTTGCCATCCCCGTCTTCAACAAGGTGAAGGATCGGTTTCCAACGCCATCTCACTTGATAGAACCCTGCAATGAAGAAGAGCTTCTGGGTATGATACGGCATCTAGGGTTGGCAAACAATCGACTGGCTTTCATTCGAAGATATGCGAGGGGGTTTATGGATCAACCACCGCGAGGGGGGGTACGATATAGAGTGAGGAACTACGATATGCGAGATATCAGTCCGCCACTAAGCAATATGGATGACAGCCCTGAAAGTTTTGGCAAGACTCCTCTCACTCCGGATGGCGAATCTCAAGACATGGAGGCTTGGGAAATAGGCCACATGACGAAAGGCAAGTACGCTATTGACAGTTGGCGAATATTTTGTCGTGACGAGCTTCTCGGACGAGCAGAAGACTGGAAGGGAAAGGGTCGAGAGCCTCAATTCCAACCAGAATGGATGAGAGTTAGACCTGATGATAAAGAGCTTCGAGCATGCTTACGCTGGATGTGGATGCGTGAAGGTTGGGAATGGGATCCTGTGACAGGAGACCGTACAGTACTACGAGAGGAAATGCAGCGCGCTGTGAACGAGAGCAGAGTTGAGTATGATGATACCGGCGCTTTGAAGATACTGGACAAGCCGCGACATGACATCTTCAAGTCGGAGTGATTGGATCAGTCGGCTAGGAATATAAAGTATCTTAGCTGATACAGAAAGCTCTGAGTTAGTCATGAAATATAAACTACTTATTCTTGGGCATCCCTTTTTCTACAATTGGACGAATAACCCCTCTATCTCGATTTTTGGGTTAACATCTTCAATATGGAAGAGGAGCTATGCCTAGGGGCTAAAATTGACGACGTTTGTTCACGGCTACCCAATGTTCCTAGATCTAAGCACCTTCAATAGCCTTTGTCCCCAATGCAGAATTGTTAACTATTTATTGGCCAGTCTTTATGAATAGGAGAAATAATATGAGCAATCAATTTTAATTAAATTTAGCTTTTATTTATTTTTCCTCTAAACAAAATTTTACTCCTAAGGCGCCGTCAATTAAGCAATTGAAGCCACACAATCTCAAGTGATACCGTGTCTTAACAGATTAGCAGCCCTTGTACTCCGTACTCCTCGGCAAGCCAGACCTTGCAATGCGAGGGACTGCAAGTAATGCTGCCAAGTTTTTGAACGGGAGCCCCCCCGCATGTTGTAAAGCCGACTACTTAGAAGGGAAGGTCCTGAGAAAAATGATCCATTGACTGCCGGAGTTAAGACTTGACCAATTGTAGGGGAGTGATTTCTCTGGCAATCATCAAGGAGTGGTAAATACAAATATTAGTGGAGGACATGGGTTGCATTGCCGTACTTTAATTTAGAACGCCATCCGAGTTTTAGCTGACTTGTGGCCGTAATTTTTTTTTTTTAGCGGTCTCCCCTCAGTATGGCGGCGGCGGCATTATTATAGCCCTACCTAGGTAGGTACCTCTAAGCAACCTTTCTGAAAGCTTATTCTTAGGTAGCCGATGCCAGTGGGCTTGATTAGGGAGGTAGGGTCGCTGGCGTTACAGCGTCAGAGCGAGGCTATATACTTGCCTCCCTTGCGTATAGTACTTGCATTAAAGTTGGGCGGCAAGCCAAACTCAAAGTCTCTTGAGAGGGGCTTTACCGTACACTTGGGGTACCTGATCGGCTCCACTGGCCTGCTCGCGCGGTCTTAAAAGTGGACACCACGGCATGCAGCATCACGGGATTTCTTAAAGGACACAGTGGTATGTAAAATCATCCGAGCATTGCGGCCATAGCAGCAGCTCACACACCGAGCTGGCCTTCACCTCTTCCGTCCCTCAGTGTCATTCCTGTCGCACAATTGCTCCGGCCCCCTCTCCCAATTCGATTCCCTAGACTCCTGCGAGACCTGGTCTCTAGCCTTCCTACGAGCGCAGGCTCTGCTTCTGTGGGCTCAACGCGCATCGCATCGCAAGCCAGCGTCCTGAATCCCCCCCGACAAAGACTCAGATCGCCTCGCTTTGTTCAGTCAGGCTCCGCAAACGCTGGACAGCGCCCCGAGCGAAGCGTCAAGAGAGACAGAGAGAGAAGGAGAAAATACTTGCTTGTCGACTTGAAAAGAGGAGGAAAATAATCCGTCAAAATGTCGCATCGTGGTCCCTCTAGCTATGGCCTAGGTGCCGGCCAAACTCCATATGGCGCTGCGTCGTCTAATGACGAGACCAACGGCGGGATCCTCGATCAGATCCGACCGTATACAAGCAAAGTTGAAGATTTTCTAGACACCGTTAGCGAACCAATCAAGCCGTGAGTAGCTCTCTAATCTTGACCAGAGGGAGTCCAGTTGAATTTGCGGGCCTGGCTTCTTCGTCGAGGAATAGCTATATACTAATTCCTCCCCACCAGACACATGGCAGCAATTGGCCGATTCTTGATCGTCGTCACTTTCCTTGAGGACGCACTCCGTATCATCACACAATGGAGTGACCAGCTCCTCTACCTCCACGACTACAGACACAGTAAGAATTGAGCCTTGGCGCATGGGAACGAGCCTTGAGATTCCTGACGTTTTCACTGACAATGTATAGTGCCCAATGGCATCACACACCTCTTCCTCCTCATCAACGTCATCGCCATGCTCGTTGGTTCCACCCTGGTCATCGTCAGGAAGCACTCAGACTATGCTGTTGCTGGTCTCATGACCGTGGTAGTTGCTCAAGCTCTCGGTTACGGCTTGATCTTCGATCTCAACTTTTTCCTCCGAAACCTGTCCGTCATTGGCGGTCTGCTTATGGTTTTGTCTGACTCCTGGGTTCGCAAGAACAAGGCATTCGCTGGCCTTCCCACTCTGGACGAGAAGGATAAGAAGATGTACTTCCAGCTTGCTGGTCGCGTGCTCCTCATCTTCCTCTTCGTTGGCTTTGTCTTCAGCGGCGAATGGTCCTTCTGGCGTGTTATTGTCTGCATCTTTGGCGCTGGCGCCTGTGTCATGGTTGTCGTTGGTTTCAAGGCCAAGTACAGCGCCACGCTGCTGGTTGTCATTTTGAGCGGTTTCAACATTCTGGTGAACAACTTCTGGACTGTGAGTGCTGCCTATCCCAATTATAGCAGAGGCAATCCGCTAACTTCACTGTGTAGCTGCATGAACACCACCCCCACAAGGACTTTGCCAAGTACGACTTCTTCCAGATTTTGTCAATTGTTGGCGGTCTCTTGCTTCTGGTCAACAGCGGCCCCGGCCAGTTCAGTATCGATGAGAAGAAGAAGGTTTATTAAACTCGAGAGAAAAAAACCTTATGCTGTAGGAGAAATGTGAGCATTTTTTTTGCTACACAATCTGGAACTATGCGGCGCATTGTTCCAATATACTGTTTGGGTCATCTAGGGAATGGGAGAATAGTTTGTTCCTCGGGGTCCTCATGACGAGACATGGCTGTCACGAACCATACTCAGTTTCACATACATATAGAGAGAAGAAGAAAAAAAAACACAAATCCATCGATAAGGAAGAACCTGGAAAATGTTAAGAAAGAAGCTCGGTCCCTTAAATCATATGGCTTCTCCAGTTTTGCGACTCCTTGATATCTAGATCGATCTCTTGGCATTATGTGGGGTATAGACTGCCGATATCACAGGAACTACCGGCATCCAAAAAGCCCACGAAGAATTGGGGGTTGTACTTAGAGATGCAATGGCTGAATCAAGATGTATCCGAATAGATATTTTAATAATGTGTCTTATTTCTGGTCAGAATGGCAACCATATATCTGGTAATCACGTGATACATATATTCCTAACTTCATACGACAATGGAGTCGATCCGCCTGCTTCCAGCGTGTTGTTTGACAGAATTCGCAACATATAACCCCTCGCTCTGTAGACTGTCGTCACTATATCATAGGACATTCTCTTTGTTCACTAATCATTGCAAATGAACTCATAACACCCAATCCTCGCTAATTGGGAAGCCACGAAAGGACTCAAGCACTATCTTCGCGGGGAACGTTGCGGGAAACCATCCACCTTCTAGACAAATACGTCCAGAGACAACAACGCCATATTCTGTCTTTCATACTTTCCTTTTTATCGCTATTGCGAGCTATTTATAGACCCGTTAATCTATAGCGAGTCTCGTCTAATTGCTATAATGCTCAACGTCTGAGAACAACCTCCAACTAAGACAATTATCTACGTTTTCACCCATCATGGCTGAAGCTCTGGGCACCGCCCTCGCAGTAGTGGGCGTCGTAGGCCAGCTCTTTGACGGCTGCGTCAAAGCCTACGGATACTTCACCACCGCGGCTAACCTCGACAATGACAGCCAAAAGATGATTTGCAAAGTGCGCATTGAGGAGATGAGACTCGTTGTCTGGGGCAGAGAGTGGGGTGTTGCGGAAGGCAAGTTTGACGAGCACCTCAGGGAGCGAAACCCACAGCTCAAGACGTTGGCGACGCAGATTCTTAAGCAGCTTCATAGCACGGTGACGGATTTCCACAAGCTGCAGGAACGGTATGGGCTAGTGGATGAAGGTATTGCGGGGAGCAATCACGAAGGTGTCGAGATCAAATTGAAAGGCGGCAAGGAATCGCATTCACCGTCGCCGCCGCAATCGACGTCGAGGAAAGGATCCAGAGATGATGGCGGCAAGGCGAATGGCTCCAAGCCCTCGCTGGGGACTGAGCGGAGTTGGAGAAAGGAGCTTGGCCTGAGAACCAAATGGGTAATAGGAGGTAAGTTTCCGTTATATCTGTAGGTGATGCGCTCACGATGCTGACTCCAAATGCTGGATAGACAAGGACAAATTCACCAATCTTCTCAAAGATCTCAAAGGTAATAAACCCATGAGGGCCCTGAAGCTCACACAATCCACCTCCCCGCCCAACCTCCTTCTCCACAGAACTCATCACAGAACTCATCACTGAACTGCCCATCGGGATAGACTTCAACGACGGTCTCGAGGCCCTCTTCCCTCCGTCCCAAGTACCCTCCTTTCAACGAGCCTGGACCCACCAACTCCTCGAGCGCGCCGCCCGCGACCTCTCCGAGCTCTCTCTCCTAGAAAACGCCTCTTCCGGCATCTACCCCCAGCTCAACACGTCGGCCAACCTCAAGAAACTGCGCATCAACCTCGACAGCAAGCCCCAGTCGTCCTTCAAGCCGACATTTGCTCTCAAAGTGGGCTTCAGCTCGCTCAGCATCCAGGCGCCTGACCCGCGCCGCTCCCAAGCCCACCACGTCACTGCGGGAGACGTCCTCGTGGAGTGGGTAGACTATGATCGCGAGGCCATCGAGGAGCGAGTCGCCCACGTCCGTAGGATGGACGACCTTGCGCGCATGATGCACTCTGCGTCGGAATGCCACCCAGACCTCCACAGCATAGACTGCCTGGGCTACACCGACGACGCCGCCAACAACCGCTACGGCCTCGTCTACAAAGCACCGCAATCATCCTACTCCACCCTCCACGCCCTCATCTCCAGCCCGGACCTCAAGACCCCCGACCTCAACGACCGCATCCACCTCGCCCAGACCCTCTCCGTCGCCCTCTGGTCCCTCCACTCCCTCGACTGGCTGCACAAGTCCCTCTGCGGCACCAACATCCTCTTCTTCCCCTCTGCCTTCTCCACCTCCGCCCGCTCCTCCACCGCCGCCGCCGCTCTCGTCCCGGACATTGCCAACCCTTTCCTCAGCGGCTTCGACGCCTCCCGCCCAGAACTCGACACCGCCCTCTCCATGGCCCCCAAAAACCCTTCCATCGGCGACCTCCACCGCCACCCGGCCTCCCTCCGCGGCAGGCCCTACTGCAAGTCCTTTGACATCTACAGCCTCGGCCTCGTCCTCCTCGAGATTGGTCTCTGGAAAGTCCTCAACGCGTACCACAAGGCCCACTACTCCGCCGAGCGGTGGCGCGACAAGGTCGTCCTCGCAGTCCTGGTTCCCGGCCTTGGCAGCAAAGTAGGTAAACGCTATCAGGGGGTCGTGGAGATGTGTCTTGGCGCAGGAGACGACCTGTCCAGTAGCGACGCAGGCAAGTTAATGGAGAATGTGGTGAGTACGTTGGAGAGCATACGGGTGTGAAGAGAGTACTTAAATAAAAAAAGGGGGAGCTTCAACGCTACTTGCTGTAGATGCAATTGCGGATACTATGTACATTGTTTTTTTTTATTAAAAAAACTATAGAATAGCGTTGTATAAAGTTAGATTAGAGGATATGACTGATGAAGAGTTGGATATAGATCAAAAAGTTCATTGACTATATCATCAGATCATACCAAATGAATTAGCCAAAGCAAACAAGATAACTGTCAAATCCCTAAGACCTTGGCTGAACCGCCAGGTCATTCTGCAAAACTAAAGACTCGTCTTATACATATATGTCAACAACGAACCCTCTTCATCATTGCAATCATCTTAGTCACAGAACTTAGCACACACACACACACACACACACACACACACACACACACACACAAAAAAAAAAAAAAAAGAGTAGAGCAAAATATTTATTTAGAAAAAACTGTACTCAAAAATGTACGTCATGCATCAGATCTATCTGTCTGATACGTTTTAGAACAAAACGCACTCGCCTCCCCCTTTCCTCTCCTTCTTCGCCCCATGAGCCTGCGCCAAAGGCAAGCCAGCAAGCAAAAACAACGGACAAGCAAACCGGTATTACCCAAATGCCTATTCATGCATTTCATGCCGAGCAGACCAAATGGCGAAGTAAGAAGAGTACTGAAGTTGAAGTAAGAAATAAACGAAAAACAATAAAGCCAGTTCGATGCTGAAAAAACGATGAAAAAATAAGCCCCATGCCCCCTGCCCCTTTGCCCGTCCGTTGCGCCGTCAACAACGTTCAATCATTTTAGTACTTCACATATAACATGTGTGTGCCCTCTCTGTGGCTCCTCACACACCCTTTCACTCCGTTCCCATTTCTCTTTGTCAACCCCCCCACCCCCCCCTCCCCGATTATACCCCCAAGTTTCACAAACTCGCTTTCAATCCTGATGATATAATCTTTGGATATGGTAAGGGGACAAACATGAGATGCTGTATATGCTCTCCCTGGTGCAATTTCAAAACCTCAAGACAAACTTCGATTCTCGGATATCAAGGCCAACCCAACCGCCACCAAACAATTAAAAGAAGAGTAGAGGAAATAAAAACGCCCATGTATGCAAAACACATGAATTGCTCGCGATAGAAGAAACGTTCCAGTCATGATCGTTAATAAGAAAGATTACAAGATGCTCCCGGAAACCGGACATCAGTCGCGACCCGCCGTCTGGTCACAGTCACCTATGACGTTCCCGAGACCTTACGGGCCGTCGATGTTGCCGACACCGATGCTGATATACTGGCACTGCCAACGCGGCCGCTTGTCTTTCGGATACCTGCGGAATCCTTGGACCGAACGGGTGAGTCTGCCGCCCCTCGCCTGCTGCTCCGGACCTTGGTAAGAGTTCCAGATTGGCTAGAGGCTCGTTCGACTGGCTTCGCCTTGACAGTGCCAATATTCTCGGCATCAAACGATGCATCGTTATCTATGACGAACGTAGTCGTTGAGCTTACAGAGCGGGACTTGTCGCTGCGAATCGGTGATTGAGATGCCTTGCGTTGCTTTCGCATCCGCAAGTGTTGCTCCTCATCAGACTCTGCGCTTTGAGAGTTGCGCTCTGAATACACGACTTCTGTCTCCTGTTCATAAATCTGCTCTTCAAGGGTAGCCTGGAACGAGCCTGATCTTTGGTAGGGATGATGACGATCGCGAGCAGTTTTTCGTGGCTGACCTGGTGTCGGCGCTGGTAAATAATCATCGTGAACTTTCCTGTCGTTATCAACCTCGCTGAGTGGTGTTCGGTTCGAAGGGCTTCGGTTCGGTGGTGTGGATGTCTGGCCATTGCGAAGAGAGGATTTCTGCATCGCTCGCATAGGCGTGCTGGGGCCCGGGTGTCCAGCCAGAGCGGCCGCAGCAGCGAGCTCTTTCCTGATTTTGCGTTCGACACGCTCCTCGATCCACCACTCTCTGAATGTGCCTTGGTTCAGGTGCAGCCAATGCTGCTGAGGCCCAACAACCATGCCGGGCCGCATAAAGCGCATGAAAGAAATAACCTCGTCAGCGGTGAATCCGTGGCGATAGATCAGATAGGCGCCAATAAGGCAGCCAGTGCGACCAAGGCCAGCCTTGCAGTGCACAGCAACTCCCTTCTTCTTGACAGTGATCATCTCGTGAGCTAGGCGAATGAACTTTCGCACCGTCGGAAGTGGGGGGCAAGTTCCATCGTCGAAAATCATGTCCATGTGCTGGATACCCAATGCCTCAAAGTAGGATGGTGAGTAGAGGTGCGAGTTCAACCGAACAACCAAGCCAATGCTCTTGTCGGAGAAGTGCGTCAGCACGTTCTTGAAAGGCTGAGGCAGAAGTGGGTGAGCTTCAACAGCATCCACGTCTCTCGGCAACAGTGGATACAGCTCGGAATCTTCAGTAATCTTGGCTACTGGAGTGTGTTGCGGAGATGCAAAGGCGAGGAAGTGTGGTGTGATCCAGTTGAAGTCGCCGTGCTCCACCCGCTCGTACGTCTCGTACTGGTCCAGGTCAAAGTTATCCAGATCAATGCACTTCTCCTCCTTCGCCTTCCAGACACCGTATACTACATCCTGCACAGTGATTCCGTAGTCGGCTTGGCTATAGCCTGCATCACGGAAGGGCATCAACGGGGGGTCGACTTGAGCGATTGGAGCCAAGGCCAAGTGCGGTGGCCAGTTCTGAATCAAGACCATGTAGCAAGCTAGCATGCAGGCAGCGTTGGCTCGACCTAAACAAATACATTCCCTCGTTAGCAATCTCTTTTTTCTTGGGCTTCTTTTGTTGCAGGTAAAATGTAGTGCTCGCAGAAAACATACTTCTTGGGTCGGCAGCGCTCCAAAAAACAATGGGTCGATCTCGGTTCTCCTTGGCGCCGAGGATATCATGGAACTTGATGGCAAAGCGGTAAAGGTGGCCAATGTGCAAAGGACCAAAGTCGTGGTGGAATGCATTGTAGAGGAGAACGTCGTCCACGGTGAAGTAGCAAGGAGGGTTTCGGTTGGTCACCAGCGGCGCCGGAGTGGCACTGTCGACATATCGCGAAGATCGCTTCCTTGGCGATTCGGTTCCAGGGAGAGGAGTCTCGGCAGTCGGAGGATGCGCATAAGCACCAAGGTATAGTCGGTCTGCAAATGAAGGTTGGGTTAGCCTTAGCGCAAGAGAAACAAGGTCAGGCGAATTAGGGCAGCAATGAGATCGTTAAAACTTGAGCCTGAGCTATCGTGCGAGCCAAGAGCTCCGGTGGGAGGGGGAAAAAGATAGCTCACGGCAAAGAGAATTCTAGTGTAGACAAGAAGCGCAAAAACAAACACCGGCATTACCTGGTATGTACTCGACGATCTGCCCCAAATTCTGGGAGTGCCTCGAAGAAGGAGCCATTCTTTCCGGCTCGGGCGTCGATGGCGTTGCGGGCTTAGAGAAGATGGCAGGCGAGCAAATGTCTAAACAGTTGCTACCGACGAAGCTTCAAAAAACCAGTCGTGTGATGAGGAGGTAGTTTGGGTCACACACAAGACACCGCCTTTCCCCTCACTGATGATGAAAAAGAAGAATAAGAATATCGTGTGCTCAGCGCTAGCAGAAGCGCTCACACAATCAGTCAAGGGATGCTGATGATGATGATGATGCAGCAACAAGCCAAAACGGGAGAGCCAGGCGGGGAGGGAGTTAGAGAGAGAGAGAGAGGAAGGGATTGAGTGAGTGAGTGAGCGAAGGGGAAGAAGAAAAAGAAGCAAAGGGTTCAAGTTCTGGTGATGATTGATGATGTTGTTTTGGCAGAAACAGGCTGGTAATATGGGGACGAGACGGCACCGCCCTTGACGATGTTTTTGTCAACCGGGGTTTGTTTGGGTTGCTAGGCGGGCTGGTCCTTGGCTGGTCCTGGGCTGGTTATTATTATGGGGGTGGTGGTGTGGTGGTGGGAGGGGCGGATGTTATTCCAGGCGGGCAGAAACACCTCCTCTCTCTCTCGTACAACACACACATGCACTGCAAGCACAGATCTCATTTATTATTATTATTATTATTTTCCCGCAGGGCTGCCCGTTCTGCTACAGGCTCCAGGAGGTCCATTTCGCCCACACACAAGCATCCCACCCCCTGGACGGGACCCCCCAAAACAGCGCCTAACAACGGGGCAGAGAGAAAAAAGCCAGCACAGCGGTGTTGTTGTGGGGACAGTACCTCCATCACCACGGCAACGCAATAACAAGCAATGAAAGCTCCGGCAAGGGGGCGCCAGCCGCCTGCACGTTAGCTTGGCTGGTTGGGCTTCGTAAAGTGGGGGGGATGCACGGTAATGTGGCTCGATAGCAGTTCCGCCACGTTTGTGGCTGACACATGTCAAAGGGTGGGATGTGGTGCCGAAGTCAGTGTGCTGTATGTACGTACCTACATACAGTAATTGGTCACAGAGAACCGATGAACGAATTAACCGAATGACGGAGGGGGCGGGAGAGTGAGAGAGGCTTCAATAAACTTTTGGTGATGGAGAAAGCAAAGTGTGGAGAAATTTAACCCCGTTTCTCACCCAAGAGGCCTACACTAGCCACTCGTTTCTCCCCTTCTAGATCTTATCGGAAACCAAACCAAGACCACAAAAAAAGTTCATCCACCCCGCCTCATCTGAAAGCTTCCCGATTTTGAACATCAATACCGTCGTCAACCGTCGTTTTTTGACTCACACTTCGGATCATCTACATTCCTCGACGCCTCGCCCTCGCATCGCCTTCTCCCACCACCATCACCACTAACACCCTCCCTGCGCGCGAGCTGCCGTCCTTCATACTCTGTCGTCGTCATCGTCATCGTCTTCTATAAAAAGCCCCGCCATCCTTTTTTTGCGCGGCCGATCACAAGGACGACCAGTCAAGTCGAGCCGAAACCATGGCCGACTCCACGACCACTGCCATCTCACACGACCCCGACTTCCCATGTGCCATGCAAGCCTCCCCAATCCCCCATCCACAGATCAAAACTCACATTCACATCAACCCCCCAAAGACAAGAAACGAAAAGCTAACCTCTCACTACTTGTCCCGTCCTCCCATACAGACGAATCGACGTTCCCTTCCCCACAGCCCGCCTTGCCTCCACGGCCCTACAAGCCCTCCAAGTCGACCCTGAACTCTCTCAACTCGTTCGGAGAAACCTCTCTGTAATTGCAGCAACGGCCGACTCAGACTCCTCGACCACGACGACCACGACGACAGCAGCCCCCAAGGAAGACGCCAACGCAGACGATGCAGCCACGATCCTTAAAGTCGAATACCGCGCTACTACGAACCGCATGCTCCGTGTGGCTGTCAATTCCTTCATGGAAGGCCTGAAGCTAGTTGTCGAAGTCATGGAACAGCTAGACGTCGATGTATTGACTGCTCCTGCGGAAGAAGAAGAAGAAGAAGCAACGAGCAGTCAGACACCTACATCAATCAAAGCTTCGTGAAAAACGTACATAACATGACATGCACTTGCACTTGCAATAATTCACACAAAAAATCCACGTGATAAATGAATGATATATAATATGGACATACCAAACAGAAACAGAAACACAAAAAGCAAATGAACATAAACACCCATTTTATGTATATATAATTCAATTGACTTGCGCTTTCGTCTGGGTATTGAGAGGAGGGGGGAGACAAGGGGGTTGTCTCCCTAAACTGCATTACACTAAATCTATGGAATAATAGAGAAAAGGCGGGAAACACCACAAGCCCGTTCGACATCGAATACAAATACCAAATTCGATTTGAGACCACCCAGAAAGATCATAGCTCCTGAACTGATCGTCACCCAGAAAGATCCAAACAATGCTCAAATAGAACAATCCTCCATCTGCTGTACATCATATGCATACTCGTATCCCATTAAGACCTTCGTTATTATAATACCATGAAAAGCAGTAGTCTCAGAGAGAGAGGGAGGGAGGGAAATAATCATTGTCAACTACTTGGTGTTGACCCCTCCTCAGCTATTATTATGTCTGCCCCTGTCGCCGTATCCTCCTTTGTAACTTCAGCTGTAATTTCAGAGCCGATATTGGCAGTTTCGTCGGTGGTCGTCGCCGCGTCAGGGCTCTCCAGGGAAATGTCTTTAGAGCCTGTTAACTTGACGAGTTGATTTTGCAGAGCTAACAGTTGTTTCTTCAAGTCCCCGTTTTCCTTTTCCAAATGCTGCATATGCACAATGGCGTTCTCGACCACGCTAGCCTTGCTATTTGAGGTATTCGATTGCTTGCTGTCCTTTTTATCGCTATCGTCTCCGGATGTAACCTTGTTTTTGCCCTCTGGTAGCAGACCAGCCATGACATGCAGAGCGGAGTTGATTCGATTTCGGCGGCCTTGCTCAGCAATTTTATGTGACGTCCGCTTAGACGTAAGATTTGTTGAGAGTTCGCTAGGATAGGAGACACCAGGAACCTGGTTGCCTTCCAAAATATTCTGATAATTCGACTTGGACATGAGCAGCCGAGAAGCCTGGTCTTCAGCAGACATTCCTGCTCCACCCGGTAACAATGGCTTGATGTTGGGAGATATCCTAGGTAGAAGGGCCGGCGATACATGAACTGACCCTGCAGATCTCCTGCGGCCATTTCTAGAAGCTAGCTGTGGTGTTTTTCGTTGGCTTGAGCCGGATGAGCCAGCTTGTAATAAGGGGCTCGGACTTGCTGATAACGTACCAGATGCCCTCACTATCGGAGAAGGCATCGGTTGAAATGTTACCCCTTTTGATGAATTTGACTCCAGCCGAGGTGTTCGTGATCCAGCTCGATTATCGCTGGTGATAAGTGGTGTGCCTGATATTGATTCTGGAAGCTCCAGAGACTCGATATTATCGGACACAAGAGGTGACTGCTGATTAGAGGCGAGTTTCTTTGTTTTAGAGGCCGGCAGCTTCATTAGTGAAGCTGGCGTCGCGGGATGAGGCGGGTGGTCTTCATTTTGGCTACACGCTTGGGAGGGTTGCCCGTTGTTCAGGGGACGTATGTAAGGCGACTTGCTCGTTGATCTTCGAGTCGGAATAGGTGGCGGGGGCATTTCTGTCAGGTTTTCTGGCGAAACCGATGCATTCTCCTCTGATCCGTCCGTAGACGCGGCTGGTAATGGAAGAAGACCCTGATCGCTATGTGGCAGATTTCGTTCCTCAACCTCGCTAAGCACTTGAGATACAATAGCTGGACTAGGGCCGGTCCTGCGCCGCTGAGGCTTCGCAATCGGTGAGCTCTTGACTCCTGACTTTGGTCTCGCTTTGGCAGCATTGTTCTTCCTCGCCTTCTTCGATAGGTCCAGTTGCGTCGCTGGAATAGCCGGGGGCTCGAGATCCATTTCCACCGGCGAATTGTTGGAGCGAGTACTGTGGTCATACACAGAGGACGAGTCATTCTGAGCATGCAACGCTGGAGAAGTCAAGGGGCTGAAATAGGTGCTGGGAACGTTGAAAGCGTTGTCGATGTTATAATGGGGGTCCAACGGAGTAACGGCAGGAGAGACCAGAGGAGTAAATGCCATCTGTAATGTCTATATCAGCACACGGCCCACCTTAAACCATCATCGCCATGCTTTTATACATGCAAGCCTAATAAAAATGACAATAAAAAATAATACTCACATCCTGCTGCTCCGACATACGCTGATGATACCCTCCATCGTAAGCGCCTCTCGTAGGCATCTGTTCAGCCTGCGAGTAAAACTGTCCCCTGCCGGGCGTCATCTCCAGGCTCTGCGGCGTCGGAGGCACTGAGTGTCCATGGTTGGAGAAGAAAGTGACCTGCTGTTCGTGCATCCGTCGCTGTTGCTGTTGAAACTTTTGTCGCTGTAGATATTGGATCTGCGCATCAATATCCGAGATGGCATCGCCAGGCGCAGAAGAAGCCATCATATGAGCGGGAATGGACGCACGCGAGGTCGCAGACGTCATGGCGGGCGTATGGTTCTGCAATAGCCCATCACTCCTCGGGATCATGCTGGAAGGGTCTGAGTTTGTCATGATGGTATCGGCAGTCTGGCGCTGCTGCGTCATGATGGATTGGGCTCCCTCGTCTTGGAAGCCCTGAAAGTCGAACTGCATACCGTCGCCGATGTTACCCAATCCGCTCATATCGAGAAACTGCTGAAAATCATCCTCCGACGCCGAAGCCATCGGCTGGTCCTGCGTGCTCCATGTCGCAGAGTTCATCATGTCGGCGCTGTGAAGATTGTCGGTCCGGGAGAGGGAGAGGAGCTCGGTCAAACGCAGCGGCGCAAAGCGACGTTTTTGTCTTGTCCAGTGGTCAGCTGGTCCAAGTTGTCCAAAGAGCGCTGGGCAATCGGTCGCGCCCCGCGGGCGTGGGTGGCGGTGTGCTCAAGAGCGAGCAAATCGCTCTCGACAAGCAACTGCGGCAGAGTTTTGTTGTTGGTGTTGTTCTTTGTTGGCGCACTCAAATTTGGACCGGAGAAAGGGCTGCTGTCGACGATTCGGAGGGGGAGGATCAATCTTTCAGCGCAGTTTATCGGGGAGTCGCGGTAGCAATCGGAGGGCTAGCTGAGGTCCCCCGCCCGCAGGCAATTAGCAAATATAGTGAGACAGCGAACCAACGGCCTGTAACACCATCGGCCTCCGTATCTAAACAGACGGCGCAAAACGTGCTGCCTGAACGTGGAAGCTAAGCTAGATGACGAAAAAGATTTGAAGGGATGGCTACTATGAGAATCAGAGCACAAAATAATAATTTCCTGGCAGGACGTCGGTTCAAAGTGTCGAAGAAGAAAGAAGGGGAGGAAGAAAAAAAAAATAAACGAGACAGTCCGATGGGGCAAAAGCAGCCGAAAGGCAATTTTCCGGGCGGCGGCGGAGGATGAGAATAGTGAGGATTAGCTGCTGTTCCAGGTTTGTTAGTGGGCGAGAACCATTGATTCGATCCAAGGATCACTGCTGGCTAGTAGTGGGGGTGGGGGATCGTGCTGCGGATCTCGCATGGGACACTAAGCGGTTGGCGGGCTGGCGGCCTATGTGCACTATAGTGGGTGGAGGGGAGGGCCTAGAAAGTGCACTGAGTGGGCTGCTGCTCCAGTGGAGGCGGGATTGGCTATTATGAAGGTGAGTGAGTGAAGGCATTAATTAAGCGAGCTGGTTCGAGATGCCAGCCCCCAACCAAGATGGACCTGCGATGCGAATATCTTTCAATCCTCTACCCTATTCGCCCACGACCAGCAGAACGTGTTTTCCCTCATCTTACCATACCCTTAAAAAGATGTTTTCTTGTGCCGGGTCCGTGGTAAGATACCTAGGCTATAGTAGGAAGATTCCTAGGCTAATCAATACCCGGCAATGTAACCGAAGAACAACCAAGATGAGAAAAAAAAGCGAGAGATGAGGGGCATGCAACCCGACTGGTCCCTCCGAAAAACGCTGTGAGGACCGAAGTCGTAATCATGTAATAATATGTTTATCAATCAATCGAGAGAGGGGCCAGTGATGGATAGGACCCTCCTTTTTTTTTCCTCAACGGGTAATTCCTCTTAAAAGCCTTCTCAGGGTCCAACAATAGAGAACCATCGGTATTATATACATAGTATAGCGCCACTAGCCAGCGCCTATACTTAAAAAGTGCTCGACTCTATCTTTTGATTTTTGCCGTTGATTTCTTCCAGCACCGATTTTTTTTTTTGGCACAATTTATCTCCATATCAAAGCAAGTGGCCACTTTTTTTCTTCTTCTCTGGGCGTACTAGTATTATTATAATCATTGATTTTATCACCAGTTTCCTTCTATCCTCTCAAGGGAAATTAATCCGCTCGTATCACGGCTATTAGTTTTTTTTTCGGGCCGCGTCCCCACAACTTGTTCTGACTCGGTCTTTCTTCTATCATTCCTAACTACCAACACGGCCGAGAGAGGAAGACGAAAAAAACCCTGTAGCCACCGCCGTCACCAAAGGGGATCTAAACACGAAGAGACAGAAAAATAATTGGTTGCTCCTCTTCCTTCCCCCTCTCCTCATACACAATAGTACCTAATGCTGCTGTTGTTCCCTACCTTGACTATGCCTCCACCGCCTCTCCTAATAACCCCCGGCAAACAATCCGCTTTGAGCTCCGGAAAAGTCGCCATGGGCCGAGGGACGACATCGACCAGCTTCTCCGTCGCTTTGTTTACTCTCGCGCGTGAGCTCTGGCCATTATTGTCATCCTGCAGCTCAGCCGGCACGTATGCCGTCTCAATTAGGTAGGTCTATCTGCAAGTATGGCAAGGATGGGGGGAGCATTTGGTGATGGCAAGACACACAAAAAACAGATGCTGCATTCCATCTGCTACATTCTGCCAGTTAGTGTCCCTGTCAGGACAATAACAATATATAATCTAATTAGTCTACCTAGGTAGTAGAAGATGAGTGAAGTGACAAAAAGCAAAAGCCCTAGTCACTTCACTGGAATTCAAAGCGATTTTGCACCTACCCGTGTCATGCCTGTCCTGCATATCGATCCCAAAAGGGCGGCGGTGGCCGTGGGTGGAGTTGCAAGTGTGCAGAACTTTGGACGCTTAAATTCATGCGCCACACAGCCCAGCAAGCTGAATCACATGCCCGTTCTTACTGAGTGGCTGCCGTAAGTAAGCTGTAGGTAGGCATATGTGGTCGCAGAGTGTGTGCATATATCCTGAGTGGCGGTCCATCGGTGTCCTCGTCCTCCCTTTCTGGGCTCTCGGTGACCATGGCTGGCTAAACAGGCTGTTCGCAACACATCACCTGCCCCCCGCCCCCCCTTCCCTCTCCTCTCCATCACCCAACAGCCTCAAAACCAGACCTCAAGACACCAAAATATGCTCTGCCTCCAACTTAAGCAAATGCGTGGGGGTCAGCTCAACATTTCATGTGATCCCCCTCCATGGAATAGGCCTCGCCCAATCACCACCTCCCGCCTCCCAGACTCTTCCAAAAACAGACTGCCCCGCCCAAAACAGTGCATAATAACTTGCAGGTAGTCCAACCAGAGAGAGAGGCTGCTAGGAAACAAGAGAGAGGGTGTGTGTGCCTGCTGCGAGTTTATTTTCCATTTTGCCAGTTTTATTGGCCCAGAAGCATAATTGCCTTCTTCCCGTTGCTATTCATAGGCCCTTGCCATGCACCGGCTAAACGTTCCGCTGCAGATTGCATTTCATCCCCCTCAACCGGAACTGTGGAATACATGAACCAGTGTTTTCTACTCCCCTAAATAAACCATTACGGTATTCCAATAGGTACGAACCATGCATGTGTAAGTCGATGGGTTCTCTCTGGTTACCACGAATTACACACTTCAAGCACTCAGATCTTCACAAGCATAGGAGATAAATTAGCATCTTCACAAAGCAAAGCTCTGGAACGTTGCTATCCATTCAGACTTATAACCTGGTAGGTATAACCTTTACACCAACTACGTAGTTATTACACAGTATCACAAGGCGTCAATTAGGGTTTAGAAAAGCCACACAAGTGGTCATATATTTTTGGCCAGCTACGCCTGGACAATAAAATCACATGGGTTCACTTCCCCAGTGATATCCCACTTCCCCCCCATCACGCCACACACCAATACTTCCCATATCCATCATTGCCTGCTAAACCTCCTTCCAGCGAATTACTTTACAGGAAATGATGGAATTCGTCTTTGACAAAAGAAAAAATGAAGGCCGATCCCGGGCCCGGTTTTAAAATGTACAGAAACAAATAGAGAAAAGGCAGAGTATGAACCCTATATGTCCAAACAGAGATATTGACGCCGAGTCATGCTGAAAGTGCAGGTAATCACACAAATCCGGGAAGGAACGCCCAGAAAAATATAGCGGGAATTGCGACGCGTAGTGAACGCTTTTTCGATATGATCAAGACCCTCCTTGTGTAGCCCTGTTGATAAGACCAAATCCCCGTGGTGCTGAAAATGTTCAAGGGAATCCAGGGGAAAGGTGGGGAAAATGGCGAAATGATTAAGCGACAGGCAGATAATAAAGCAGTGTCAAACATTGGGGGTATTGCCAACCACGTCATCATTAGGATATTGATAATTCTTTGCTTTATATTCTTTTGACTTTCTTTTTTTTTGTGTCCCATTTCGTTGAGGTCATACGTGGGAGTTGCCTCCTCCCAAGTTGAGCCAGCTCATGTCGTTTGACGTTGAAGCCTTGACAAGCTGGGGCTGTTTGCTCAAACCCAAAGGCTGGGGCTTTGCACCGGGTCCGCTGGTTACATATGCGCTGTTCGAGGCACGGTCAGTGCCCCACGGCCTTCCAGCGCCTGTTGGATCCCAGTTATCGTGGATGCTTTCTGGAATCCCGCTGGAGTAGCTTGATGAGATGCCAGAGACAGGGCGTTCAATCTTACCTGACATACCATCCTTCCAAGGAATGGTGCTTGGGTATGTTGAGACTACTGGGCTTCCAGAGTTGACACGCTGCATTCCTGGTCGGTCCTCAAAGTTGAGGGGCGGTACTGTGACCGAGTCTTGGGTGACTCTAGGATTCTGGATCTGACTGGTAGATTGAGAATACCTTGAGCTTTGCTCCGACCCAACCGTGTTTCGCTTTGAGGCGCCGTAGCCAAGGATTTGGAGAGCACTTCCGCCAGACCAATAGCGATTCCAACCTGAACTTCTGCGAGTTCCATCATCAGATTGCATTGGTCCATTTCGTGGGCGAGGTGAGGCAACATTTGGCGCAAAAGCCACACCCCTGTCATCTTGAGCATGAAGCAAGGGTGGCTCTTGTACTTGAGGGATAGGCTTGCTGATTGTGCTCTTGAATTGCTTGTGCATGGAGTCGGTTGAATATCGAGCAGAGTCGTCGCTGGGCATTCTAGCCTTGTGCTGGCCCACCCTGCCCATCAAGATGGCCATGGAAGACGTCGATTCTTGTGACATTTGATGCTGGTGGCCACGGAAATAGCTAGGCGATGGCGGGGGGAGATTGCTCTTAGCAAATGCAGTGGTATCCTTTTCATCACCAGGGATGCCGCTTGCCTGGCCAGCTTCGCTATGCCCCTGGCGGCGCTTGCGCTGCCGAAACAAGAAGAGAATGAGACCTAGCAGGGCGAGGAAACCGGCTATTGAACCCAGCGTGATACCGAGAATGGCATTTGAGCTTGGGCCAGAATCATGGCTGCCACTGTCACCCGTTGGAATTGGCGGCACTGATAAGTCCGACGGACTAGAGTCAGAAGTCGCACTGGCAAGGTTGGAAAATGTCGTGGAAGAGGAGAGGGAACTTGTGGTGGTCGATGTTGATGTTTGCGAGGTAGTTGTTGATGAGATATCCTGGATGGTTACTTGGTTATCACCCAGAAATTCAGCAGCATCGACCCAGCTGTTCTTGTTGGCATTGAATATCGAAATCGGGTCCTTTGCATTGCCACCTGAAAGCACGATGGTCCCTTCTTGTCCTTGTGCCAGGGCAAAGTTTGAACGAGTAGTTGTCGGGGCAAGCGTAGAGTTGTAGGTAGGCCAGTTGCTCAGAGTAAGGTCCCGCTTCTCTCCAACGGCAGACATATGGCTGAGGTCCCTAGCAGTGATGGGGCCGGACTTGGCAAGTGGGTTGCCAGATGCGTCCTGGACAATTACCCGAGTCACGTCGTTGGGTGACTTGGACAAGTCGAAAGTGTAAAGATTCTTAGATCCATCGTCTCCAGAGATCAGGGCCGCATCGACTGCCCCTGAGGCTCTGTCCATTGGTTGTGCCAAACTTGCCCCTGAGTATCGCCACCCAGCATTCGGGTTAAACCAGTAAATCTGCCCGTCTTTGCCATCACCAGTCATCATAGCAGCATCAGCATTGGACCAGGTCGTGACGAAAGGCGAAACTGCTGGGGCCGCACTAGACTGATAGCCACGAGCGTTGTAGGGGGCGGAAGCCCCGATGGTGAACGTTTGTGAGGAAGGCCCCCGGTCGCCGTTTTGGCTACCGGCATAAACCAGAATGACGTCGTCAGCCGGAATGTAAGTAGAACCGTGCCATTGTCGATTCTTGGTGACGAGAGTCGTGGGAGTGATGGTTGTCCAATTGCCCGTCGAATACGTATACTTTTGAAGTCCAGTATATGCGTCTGAATCTGCGTTTCCACCAACCACAAAAAATCCAGCCTCAGCGTCGTTTGGAGGTGTTGAGCCCACACACGTAGCCCCTGTTACCTTTTGGCCCATGTCCAGTTTATTCCATTTTGCACCGTCTTTCATTGGCAGCGACAGGAATCCTTCTGGCGAGTATGAATAGAGCGTGTTGCCATGAATGACAGAGCACGAGTTATCTAAAGATGATGGTGGTTTCGGGACCGACATGATTGCCCCTGTTTTGCTTGACAATATTCGCAAGGATAAAAAGCGTCAAGCTTAATCTCGTTTCGGTACGGTGTTGATCTCGAAATCGTTTCTACGACCGCATGGCGGTGGCAATGGTAACCAATAGGTGAAGAAGGCGGCGTTGTCGATGTCAAGAAATGTCGTTTGCTTCACAACGAGGCGCAGCCAAGGTCGTTGCTTCAGAGCAGTTGATGAGAATGAAGTAGGGCAGGCGAGCCCAAGTCTGAATGGACTGAATTGTCGAGTCGAAATGAATTGTTGTCGATGGCCGTGGCGTGGTATCGTTCGTGCGCCGGGCAGTCTTACACGAGATGAAAAACGGTAGGTGAAAGAAAGCGGCGATTCTCGTCGCTCGCGTGCCAGACGGATGAAGGCGAGTATCTAGAATTGACGACGGAAAATGTCGTCTTGGTCCAATGATGGGTTATCAAGGAGGTATTGGCGGTTGCAGTCAAGACAGCGAGGCTCAACAAAGAAGGAATGAAAGAATGCGAGGCCAGAAACAAGACTCGACACTGGGAGGAGTTGGGCCACAGGCACTGCTGCCGCTTGACTGAAAAAAAGCAAGCTGGGGTGAAGCAAACACGAAGAAAGCACCAAACGGCGAGAGGAAGAAACACGAGAGACAAAAGTGAGAGGAGACAGGTGGTGGAGGTGGAGGAGAAGCCAGAGCCAGACCAGATGGCCGGTGCAAGTTTCATACGGCTGCAACAGCGCAACAGCCACCGACCCCAGTCGAGGGAACGGACGAAGAAGGCCCCTGCCACTTCCCTTTTTTTCCACTCATGTACAGCGGTGCATCCTAGGCTTCTGGGGGGCCTTTCGGGCTCTTTGAGGCCTTGCTAGCGGAGGCCAGGTGCCTACTCAGGTGCGTGCCCTTCTGTTCGTCTGCCCTGCCTTGTCCGCTTCGAGGCGAGGATGAGCAGGAGGCGGCGGCAACACGCACTTGCATCCTCGTTGTTTTGTGCTGCTGCTCGAAGCAAGGGTCTTGGACGTGCTGTCCAATCAGAGCATAAGGGCGCCGTGCCATCAGGGCGGCGCTTGGTAGGCTCAAGGTTGCAGCAGACATCATGATACCCAGAGCAGCGCGAGAATGTCTGCATATTTGCAGTATTGGGCAACTGTGTAGTACTTCGGAGAGACCTAGTGGCTGGGCGTCACCCCCTTAGCGCATCGCCCCCTGCCAATCCCGGTCAAGCCAAGCACCTGTTCCTGAGGGTGATACGCATGGAGTGGGAAAAGGGGCAGCCTACCAGCCTCCAATCAGTTATGGCGCAGCCGCTGCGGCGCTGGATGCTTGGCGCCGGCTGTGGGCGAGTGCGCTATCGCACAGCGTCTTGCACTGCTGCGTCCACTATTTGACCAGCTGCAACACTGGTCGACCGGCACGGGCACCGCGGGGAGAGGGGGGCATGGGAAGGCAGTGAGTGAGTGAGCGGCATCGCCCACTGTGTAGGCACACGTACCTACCTAGGTAGGTATGTAGCAGTGTCTGCTCAGTGAGGAAACGTCGACCGCTCCATCTACCATCAGTCCCTCTCTCTCTTAGCTTGTCTGATCTGACGATACGAACGTCCTAGAGGTCCAGGGCTAGGATTGTCTGGCTGCGCCCTTTTGCTCTGATTCTCATCTTCTCATCGTCTCCCCATGGTGTTTAAACCGTGCGACGAGGGGCCACGCACGCAGCTTGTCGCTTTGTCGTCTTCTTCTACCGCCACCACCGAAAAAGGCGTACATTCGTTTTCGTGCTTAGACTCAACTATCGTCTGTGTTGCGCAACCTCGTGCCTACGCTTGGGCCTTAGCAGTTGTGCGTGCAGTTGTGCTTGCACTTGCACAAGGTGCACAAACTCGAATCGTGTGCGACGGGGGGGTTGGTTTGTGGTCAGGCAAGGAACCCAAGAGTCTGCACCATCCACCATCAAGGAGTTCGTGAGCATGGATCCGGGGAACCTTTGGGGTCCGGTCCAGTAACCGCGCTCATCTTCATTTGCCATCTGCAACAGCACCGAGAAATTGCAGTGCGGCCTCTGTCGTCATAGTACTAGCCCCAGCCCATATCAGCGTTCTTCCATTCTGGTGCTTCGGGTTCCTAACAAGGCCTCACGGCTTCTGGAAATACCCACCAACCATCTGCGTGGCCTTTTTCGGTTCAGATGCCTCATATCCACTGGCTCACTTGTTGTGAAACGCGCTACCGTGGCCCTCCCTGCACCAGACGGTGGCTAACCAGTTGATAGACAGGCCATCCCTACCTTCACCCCACTCCACCAAAGTCCTTTGCGTCGGCCTCTATCTTGAGCGCAGTTGCACGACATACCTATGTAGCCGACTCCCATGAATTTCACGTTGCTGTGTATGGCCAAGCCTTACCACCAGCCGGTTCTCTTACGATGGATGCACCTTCGCGCAACAATATATTTAACATATCATGGCTAAAATCCTTTAGCATCCAGCCTCACCGGAATATCTCTATTCGAGGCTCTTTCAATGTCAAGGCAAAATGGAAGGAATACCTGCTATTTCACGGCAGCTCCGCGGCCGATGGGTAGCAACGCCCGGATGTCATGCGCCGAGACTCTACCATGATGCCAAACCAGAGTACGGAGTGCGCTTGCTGAACTATTGAGACGGCCAAAGTCTTTGAAAGGGTGTGATGCTGTCACTGCTCTATGTCCCTGATCATGTGGTCTTTTAGATGTTGGTGAATCTGCCCTATGGGCTCAAGAAAGCCAATCTGAGCAATTACCACCGCTAACTATCTATATACTTCGCACGATCGCCAATTCATCGAGGCCAAGCTCAGTATCCTGCGACGTGTTTGTCTAGCTAGTCGTTGTGCTAATCGCCGCGCAGGTAATGATCTTCGTCATGTCTTCCCTTTGCTGTGTGATTTCACCGATCGTGCTGTCTACCCTACCCTCCCTGCGGCAACATTTGTCGATGACAGATAGTGGAGGCGAAAAGTCGGATTTGCTTCTAGGGTAGACATGCATTACATTTGATCATGCGGCATCGACAACTCTTATTGTTGTTTCCCCTTCTTAGCGGTCTATTAATACCATCCACCGAATGCGTCTAATCCTGCATCCAAGTCCATGCAGCCCACGTGGTTCGCCAGAATCCGCTGCAAGTAAATTCCTTTTAAACAAAAAATTCAGTAAAACTATTTTGAGCCTACGCTTCTATATATATACAATGGGAAAATAAGTGACGTAATCATCATAGAACCAATCTACGAATGACTTTGTCGCTTACTACTAGCTCAGCCATTATCTTGCTCCAGAAGCATAGTCATTTCGGTTGTTACAACCCTACGATAGCCGATAATAAACCTGGGCAACTGAAATGGGCTAAAGTTATCACTAGACGAGTGGAGATGCAATATAGCTCGATATGGTTTCGGGTGGACTAGGTAGTTGATCAACAACGAGATATAGCAGTCCTTCTCTATGGCAAAGATGATCTCTTCTCCTCATGTAATGTAGGTTTCTCAAGCGCCAACCGGATCTTCTGGGACTTCAGCACACGCGGCGAATGACAAGAAAACAAGGAATCCATAGGTCAAAGTATCCGGACATCCGGACATCGAAGCTGGAAGTCAACTTCTAGTTTCAGTCAAGTGGAGTTTTGACAAGTTGCTTAACAAAATAAAACAAAACAAAAAAGGCGGCAAGAAAAATGTCACGAGCATGTGGCTTGGTTGAAATGGAAGGATCTTGTCGAATCATCATTGCTATTCTAGTCACCTGAAAGCGCGCGGCTCTGACTGGCGGGGGCTAGATGGGTGACCGAAGAAGGTTAGCGATTGGATGGCGATTGAGCGGTGATAATCATCGATTCAACCTCTATTAGACACTCCTGGGTGTTAGTTTTCTTTTACAAAAGTTTTTTTGTGCCCAATACGTCAGATCAATCACACACGAATAGTAAAGATACCACTAATGGCAAGGCTGGTTTGTATGCGTCTTATTTGTTCATTCTCGTAAAGCCTACACCGCAGTGGATATCTAGCCTTTGCTCCTCCACGATCCTATCATTCTTGAATACAGCGGAAAATCCATTTATACACTGCCACCCTCTTCGCTTCCACATGATTAAAAATACCAGACTCCAAAGAATACATCGCCAACTCCGACTTGTGCTGTATATGGTGTTTTCCTTTCCCCGTCTCATTGGTACAGGCTCTATGCTGCCGCGAGACCCACACTTTCTTGCAAATCATTTTCTAATCTATAATGCCATGGCTTGTGGAGGTTCTCATGCAGTTACTGCATTGCATGCAACCCACTTCCTAAGTGGCTGAAGCAAATGCTTCCGATGGTAATTGTGCCTATTTCGCCACCCGATGGTTCGTTAGTTTCCGACCCGAACAAAGAGGTCTATTCGAGATTTGAATGTGTTGCGTACCTTCTTCTCATTGAAGATAATGAGGGCTTTGCCAAAGTCCCACTCTACCTGAGAGAGACACATCTCTGAGTACTGTGGGACCATGCCGGTTTGTTTAGAGAGCTCTGCGATCATAGCCTGATGTTGGTCTGTAGGATTCGCTACTGGGGGCTGGGCCGGAGCTGGAGCCGGAGCCGGAGCAGGGACGAATACGTTTGGCAGGGGACTGTATGCCCGTAGTGATAGCATGTCACTGACAACTCTGATCTGCGCCCCACCAGAGAGACCAGGTGCGAGAACAAAGGTGCGAGAAAAGCTTCTCTTGCCAGTTGATCCTGTCTTTGGATCAAACTCGTCAAATTCGCCATGGACAGCAACAATTAGGCCATCCACTCCCATCTGGCTCTGCCCGGTGGGGTCGGCGAGGCCAGGAAGAGGGTGACAATCCATGATGTATTTGCTCAACTCACTCTTCATGTCGGGATGCCTCGTGGCGGGGAGATCCTTCCACAGCTCATAGATGGCCGTGACACCTTTTTGTAGTCGTTGTGTTCTGGCGTTTTGATAATTAATCTTGATCAAGTTGCGCGAGGACTTGATGTAGGCAGACCATGGCAACGGCGGCGGAGCATTCGAGTCCCTGACAGAGGCGGTATCCACCGCTAATGAAAACTGACTGCGGTTGTCGTATAAATTGGACGCAAGGCCCTGCCGATCTCCGTCGTAGGCTTTGAAAAACTCAAGTAAGAATTGTTCGCCAATGCCGTTGACATCGCGGAAATCGGGGCCCTTTTGGGGGATTGGCTTTGGACGGCGTGCTGCCTCCTGTTCGGCGATTTGCTGTGCTGTTCGCAGCTCAACTCCGTTGATATTTCGGAGCTTGGGAAACCAGTCTAGAAGACTAGCTTGGTAGTTTGGATCTGATCCCTCGATGGGGTTGCCAGTCATGAAGATGGTCTCCAGCTCTTTGAATTTGCCCTTCCAACGTAACAGACTTTGCATGTTGCTAATCTGATTGCCAGTCATGTCAAGATTTTTCAGTTGTGAAAATGTCAGTGCCACAGATTCGACCTGAGTAACATCATCAATGCTGTTGTTGGCCAGGCTAATGCTTTCAATGGCGTCTCGTTTTGCCTGTGCCGTGGTGAAGAGAGAGTCGCATATAGCCATGAGACCCTTGAAAGTCTTGAGTGCCCTGTCTCTGTTCTCGAACATGCCTAGGTTGACAAGCTCCAGATCGGTGGCAAGGGCATCAAGTTTGAGAAGTTTGTTGTCGCCAACATACCGTTGGCTTAGTATTGACTGGAGCTTTGCTCGCAGCTCTGTGGTTTCGCGGGATTCAGTTGCTTTATTGGGTGGCGCGAAGTCATCAGTGGACTCGACTATTTCTAGCTGGATACCAGCAAACATGAAGGAGTTAACTTTGATGATTTCCTCCGCATCTTCCTTGCTCGACCCTATGAAAACATAGTCCCCCGCTTTGTGTGACTATGGCCTGTTAGTACGAAAGAAAAGGGAAATTTAACCTTATGCGCCGGGGCGAAATTGAATTTCAACGGAAAGAATCTCTCCAGAGATGTGCGTCTTCCGGTCGCCATACGAGCAGCTGAGACGTCGGCTGAAGTTGGCACCCCTGTTTGCTCGTCAATGATGAACTTACCTTTTTGATCGTTATATGGCGTTTGCGTCCTGCGATGAGGGAAGAAGCTTTTCTTTCTAGAAAGCTCACCAAATCTGACAGGCCCCCATCTGAATTAGAGGCGGCTTTGCTTTGCCTCAGGCCATGGACTCTCAGCCATGAGATGCCAGCCATGTGAGGAGGTTGATTTCTGTTTGATTTTGATATCCGTGATGCTAAGCCCGTAGAATTACCGTTCAACTGCTTCATTACTATCTGGGCAACTTTTGCGGCTCCTCTCGATGGCTGTACGCTTCCCCGTGCTGCTGGGCGACCTCGCGTGCTATTTGTCTCCGAAGCTGCACCTCTATTCAGCCGTTTGGCTGGAGCATCCATATCAAGATCCCCATCGTTGTCGATTCTTGTGGGCCCTGCCCTCTTTTTCTGAATGCCTCCTCTTGTCGATGGTCTAGAAGGGGCATTTCTGCTTTCCCGAGTAGACTGGGTCCGATTGTTGCCGCGCGGAGCCATGTTTTTTTTTTTTGTATTGACGAAGGGGCACGGGGTGTGGTTGTGATGTGAGGCGAGTGGCAAGACGCCGGTGAAGAGAGGATGTTGCGACGGATACTGGCTGGTTGACTCAGCTGCTGATCTTCCACGTTATCGACGACGATGTCCGCAATATTGATGTTTATGTTACGATCGTAGTGAGAACCGCCTGGACGATTTGGGATTTGAGGTTGAAGTAGTCGCTTCCCCGTCAGAAGAGGCGATGGAGACGAGGGCAGGCTTTTTTGAAAGATTCGGCGCGACCAGGCTCCTTGAAAAGAAGGGAGAACTTCATCCAGCCAGGGAAGAACGGCGGTATGTTTGCGAGAGGTTATGTTATTGTTTGAGAATAGCAAATGAACACTAATCAGCAGTGTATAGCAATCTTTGCGACGAAGCAGGGCTGCCTTGAAGAGAGGTGAAGAAAGAAATGAGGCGCACTGGACTCGCGCATCACTGGATTCTACGTTTGTTCTGGCCCCACTGCTTGAGAATTTAGAGTGAAAAGGCTAGGCTGCCAGCCATTTTGGCTAGGCATGCATTATTGCCTAATGCAGCCTAGCGGGTCCTGGAAGAAGACACCGCATTCAACCACTGATGAATGACTTTGAACGGCGTAATATGCGTGGAATTTCAATGGATAGCTCTGTAATGCATGCTTATGTTGAACTTTAGATCGCTATGGATCTGTAAAATCTGTATAGGGATAACCGGAAAGTTCGTTGTTTGTTCGTTGTTCGTTGAATATAGCATACTCAACCAAACCAATATGCCAATTATCATCACGTGACATGGTACCTTTTTCGCGTCTTGTTCGGCATCGCGAACCGCGCTTCGTCTATGTCAGAGCAAAGCGTCTGGTGTATTAATACGGTCGACATTCTCCGTTGTGGAAGGAAAATTGAATCGTAATTCTCTCCATGATGAGCCACAAGGTGCACTGAGATGTGTGCTTGAGATATCAAAGAGTCTTGGATTCCCCCTTTCACGGCCCCTGGTCGTTATGGATTCTGACGAGTTTGATGATGACATTGCTGATGAAGACTTCCTGAACGCACTTGACCAAGTCTCATCCTCAAACGGGGGACGGCTTGCATCTATATCGTCATCAGGTGCTACAAATCAAATATCTAATGGCGTGGAGAAGCAAAAACTGGCGCACGAGCTGGAAGACCTGCTTTCCGATGCCTTCTCCTCCCCTGAACCAGTCTCTGTAAAGTCTGCCGCCCGAAGAACAGTGAAGCCCTCCTTACAAAATGCACGCACGGGCTTCAATCGAGCAAACTCTGGTAGCTTTCGTCAAACCACACTCTTGGGAGGAGAACTGCCTGTTGATGCTCCTCACCTATCTCAGTCTATGGTGGCACGAGTATATCGTGCTGATCAGCCACCGGAGGCACCCAGCCAACATGAAATTGACAGAGATGCTATGAAAACATGGGTTTACCCGACAAATCTGGGAGCTACTCGAGATTACCAGTTCAGTATTGTCAAGAACAGTCTGTTCAACAACACGCTGGTGGCTCTGCCGACAGGGTTGGGAAAGACGTTCATCGCTGCCACGGTAATGCTCAATTATCATCGCTGGACAAAGTCTGCCAAAATTGTCTTTGTGGCACCGACGAAACCGCTTGTGGCCCAGCAAATTGACGCTTGCTACCATATTGCGGGCATACCGCGATCGGAAACGACTCTGCTCACTGGTGATATCGCCCCTGCTTTGCGAGTTGACGAGTGGGAAAAAAGGCGCGTCTTTTTCATGACGCCACAAACTCTACTAAATGATCTTTCCCATGGCTATGCGGACCCGAAAAGCATAGCTCTCATTGTCATCGACGAAGCACATCGTGCCGTGGGAGAGTATGCATATGCCAAAGCCACAAAGCTGATTCGACGATTTTCCAGCAGTTTCCGGGTCCTAGCATTAACAGCTACTCCCGGATCAAAAGTAGAGACTGTTCAAGAAGTGATTGATAACTTGGGTATCTCACACTGCGAAATTCGAACGGAGGAATCTTTAGACATTCAGCAATATGTACACCAGAGGAACATTGAACAGGTCGTTCTCGATCCTTCAGATGAGATGACTGTGGTGGGCGAGCTCTTCACTGAAGCTCTGAAGCCCCTGACGGAAAAGCTTAGTTCCCAAAATATATGGTATGGACGGAACCCAATGGCCCTTACTACATACGGCTTAATACAAGCCCAGAAGGAATGGTTTGCCACACGCGGCCACCATGCCAACCAAGGCGTTCAATTTATGATGAGAGCCATCTTTAGTGTGTTGACGAGTCTTGCCCACACTATTAAGTTGCTTCAGTTTCATGGTATAAAGCCCTTCTACGACAACCTAGTGGACTTTCGTGGGGAGCAGGAGGAGAAAGGGGAAAAAGGATCTAAATACAAACGCCAAATCATCGAAAGCTCCAGTTTTCAGGAAATGATGGACAAGATTGCGGGATGGCTCAAGACTGATAACTTCGTGGGCCATCCAAAACTGACGGCACTGGCAGATACGGTGTTAAATCATTTCATGGACAAAGGAGAGGAAACCCGAGTGATTGTTTTCAGTGAATATCGAGATTCGGCAGAAGAGATTGTTCGCAACTTCAACACCCACAGGCCGCTCATCAAAGCTACCGTCTTTGTTGGGCAGGCAGATGGCAAACGTGGCGAGGGAATGAAACAAAAACAGCAAATTGAAACCATTAATCGATTCAAGAAGGGCGACTTCAATGTCCTTGTCGCTACTTCCATTGGAGAAGAGGGCTTGGATATTGGGCAAGTTGATCTTATTGTGTGCTATGATTCTTCGGCATCACCGATCCGAATGCTACAGCGGATGGGCAGAACAGGAAGAAAGCGCGCCGGAAATATTGTTCTTTTATTGATGAGGGGAAAAGAAGAAGACCAATTCGCCAAGTCCAAAGATAACTACGAGAAAATGCAGAAGCTTATCTGCGAAGGCAGCCGATTCAACTTTCGGTTTGATTTATCCACGCGACTTGTTCCCCGGGACATTCGTCCGGAGGTAGACCTGAGGCATGTTGAGATTCCGGTTGAGAATACTCAAGATACTTCACTGCCCGAGCCCAAGAAGCGACAAGTTCCTCGTGGCAAAAAGAAACCACCCAAAAAGTTTCACATGCCTGATGGTGTGGAGACCGGCTTTCAAAAAGTGACAGATTTTATGAAACCGCCTTCTAAAGCTGCGAAGCCCAAACGCAACCCTGAACTTGACGATGTGGCTATTGTTCCTGAGCTACAGCGAGTTGTCCTTGGCTCAGATGAACTGTATGAACTGAACCGGTCATACCGTGACCTGCCCTTTAACCATAAGGTGGTTGAGGAGACGGACATGCCAAGTATCACAGCGTATCCGCAATTACAACGGCAGTTGCGGCCGGTGGCTCGTGTTCCTCACGGAACCCACACAAAACGCTGTGTGAGGCTGCTGCGAAGGATAAGTACGAATCCTGACAGACTTGTCAGGCCGTGTCGGGATGCAGATACTAGCGACTATCTCGAGATACCGGTGCAGGCATTTGTCACGTCAGACGGCGAGACGGAAGAAAGTACTGAAGCGGTGGCAATGGTAGAGGCCAGAAAACGACCAACTGCCGCATTTTGCTCCGACAGCGATGAGCCAGGAAAGGAATCCCAGCAAAAGAGAAGAAAGGTATCCTTGAATAAGACGGTAAAACCAGTTGCTCGCAAGCCAGTTGTGATCGATGACGAGGATCTTCTGGCTTCAGAACCGGAGGAAGAAGAGGAACCTGGATTGCCACCACGTCTAAAAGGAGCGAGGAAGAATAAGCGAGGAAAGGCAAAGGGAAAATATTCTAACAAGGCGAAGGGAATTGGCAGCGATGAGTTGGGGGACGATTGCGAACGTGACAGTGATCTTGTTGATATGAGCGACTCTGATGATGGGGCAGATTTGTTAGACTTTGTTGTTGGCGACGACCTGGCAACATCGAGCATGCGGGACTCCCAGGTGACGTCTCCAACGACGGCGAGTGAACAAACTCCCCGAGCTGCCGTGACAAAACCTTACTTTATCCCAACGCAGTTCTCAGCGACGCAAGAGAGTGAGGACATTCCAGACTTGGACGCCCTAGTGGGAACTTCAAAAAGGGGATCAAAGAATAATGCGGGTGATGAGGCACGAGCAAGAGATTCTGAGAAAGTAATCCGAAAACGAAGGGGAAGAGCAGTGTTTCTGGACAGCGATGATAGCGATGTATGATATATGCGACACTACAAAGGCATACGGGCCAGATGGATAGACATGGAACGGTTTCCTAAAAATATGGAAATATAATATTGTATTGCTAGTTTAGCTATCTGCATGGGGCAGCAGAGACATGAATTAATGACTGCTTTACAAAACCCCCCAAAAAATGACGGCAGTAACTGATGTTTGTAGCCGCCTCACTTATAGCGCACAAACAGCAAATTGCAACGTCTCACGCCGTCCTATCGAGAGTCATATCATGCATGGTATCACTATCAAACCAGAGTTAGCACACGCTCTTTAGCCAAAACCGCGTTTGCCGTGGACTGACAACGCGGGACATGTATAAAAACAGAGACAGCAGAAACTCCATGCAAGTTTTTTTTTTTTTTTTTTTGTATTTCAGAAACCCAAGTTATAAGCACTACGAACCCCATCACCACCAAACAAGCCCCCTTGCCCTCACAGCAGCTCCTTTGACCTAAACATATGACGATGTGGAGGCCCAGGTTTTCTGCCATGGGGGGTAGAGAAGCTGTGCTAGGGGCAACCGAGGAGCTGTGAAGAACACATAGCTCGGAGGCAGTCTCAGACGGCTCTTCCTATTGAGAATGAAGGGTTCAAGGTAGATCATCATGTGGAATATGGAGAAGAAGTATTGATGGGGAGAGGAAAAGAAGAGATTGTGGAGAGCGTACCTTTGGGGTCTGGAGCTGTTGGCGGTGTGGTGGTGGTGGTTAGTTGAATGGAGAATGCGTAGAGTGCGAGCAAGGTCGTGAAGTGTGGTTGAAATGAGGATCGCGGCGGTGGTGGTGGTGGAACGCGAGGCTGTTGGTTGTTATGGAGAGGTAGAGAGATAGAGAGAGTTGTGAGGGAGGAAGAAAATTGTGACAGAGCTTGAGTGGAGCAGCTGATTTTGAGGTCTGGCCAGCTCAGATGACAAGCATTAGGTGGCCAGCTATGTGCCAGCTGTGTGCCAGCTGCAGCATGTCAGTGGCTGACCCCGCTATAAGGAAGCCTATAGATAGCTTGCACCCGACGATCCACAGAGCCTGCGGCCCCATCGGCTATTCCCCTAGCCCAGCCCAGCCCATCTGGTCTCCAATTAATGCATCTTCTTTACCTGTCATGCCATCCTAGTACTATGGAGCGTTCCGTCGAGCAAAAGAACGCCTAACCCAAGTTAATGCTCTGTGAGTGAGTCTTGCTTGACATGACGTGACGTGATGTGACAATTGCCCAGCACACGTTAGACTAGAGCACCGTCTCTTCCGCATAATCCCTTACCATCTCCTCACAATCAGGCTGCAATAGTAAACGTATTCAGATAGTCTATCTATCAATTAATACCCATAAGGCGGCAACACACTACGCTACCACTCTCTAGCAGCCTAAACATACGCCTCCAATTGTGTCTCTTCTCTTTTTTTTACTGCCCCTCCAACTATCCATTTGCGCGCGGCGGGTATAGAGGGGTTCCTGTTCTCTTACTATTTCTTCTTCTTTCCCTCCTCCATCTAACATCAACATCTGCCATCTCCGCCTGTTTTCGCCGAAAGAAGACGCAGCAGCAGCAGTAGCAGCAGCAGCTATGGCTAGGTTCATCTCGGTCCTCAAGTTTGTGGGCACAGTGTCCCTGGGTCTGTTGACGGTGAGTGCAATTGTGATTTTTGGACCCAGATGAGGATGATGATTATGATGATCATGCCCGCCATATGTTTCGATCTCCGCTGGTTCCTCGGTTCCTGCGTCGACTATGCGTCAGCATCAGCATCAGCATCACCATGATGACCACCAAGATATCGAGCATTCCATTACACAACTGCTGCACCCTCTCAAAATCCAATATAGCACTAATCTAATATCCCCTCTCCATCTACATTTAAACCAATGCTGACTTATATTCTCCATCTAGGGCGTCTCCTACACAATCTCGTCCCTCACGCTCCCAACCCTCCTCAACCTGCCGTCCTCCTCCTCCGCCGCCTATGCCTTCACATCCCTCACAGCCGCCCTCCGCCTACCTCTGCTCGCCCTTTCCTCCCTCGCTGCCGGCCCGCTCTTCCTCTCTTTCCTCTTCTCCCCGCGCCCCGCCCGCCACCCGTACCTCTTCTACACCTCCCTCCTGGCCGTGTTCTCTGCCGTTGCGCCAACATACCTCCCCCAGCCTGCAGCGCCGACCCCCAAGCCCGCTGCTGGGCGCAAGACGACATCTTCTTCCCGCGCGAGAATGGAGGCAAGCTACGAGGTTCTGGGGGATACCCACAGCGAGGGCGACTTGGCGAGCGAGGAGGAGATTGACGATGTCAATGGCGAGGAGATTCGTGCCAGTGTTGAGGGCGCAGAACAGGCATATCTTGTCCGGACGGGGTTCGCTGCTGCTGGGTTCGTCATGGCCGTGATTGGGCTTTGGGGCGATGGTGCGACCAAGGCGGTGCGGTATTACTAGGTGGCTTGGGTTGGGCCATTTGTGGGAAGATCTTGTGTAATGATAGTTATAGGCTACGGATGACTGCTGCGATGCTTCTTGATGAGACCAAAAAAAGGGGGCATGATGAAGAGCTCAGCTATTCGAGCGGAGAGCTATGTACGTGAACATTTTTCAAGTGGGCAACTCTCCTGTCAATCGTTCAAACAGAATAATCAAGAATATCATAACAAATCTTCACTGCTTGTGCAAAGTAATCATTCGACGGATTGTGTTGCGTTGAGTGAAGTGAATCTAAATCATATAAAAATGAATAGAGAGTCTATGCCTAATGACCTAACGTTAGAACTATATCGTTATATCGTAACTTGAAAAAAATATCCCCAAAAGTATATATCAATTTTCCAAAATCATTTGTAACAGAGGACAAAAAAAAAGTCATATTACTCATACAAGCATCACTCATGATACCCATCACATTCCTTGCACTTTTCAATCCCAAAATGCTTAGCCTCATACTCCCGAATGCACCACGCATCGTCTAGCTCCAGCCCCAGGGTTTCAACCACCCAATCAACCCTATACTCATCGTCATATGCCCTCGCTCTAGCTGCTTCGTCGTCGGCCTTGGCCTTGTCGCGGCGGCTACGGATGGTGAAGGATTTTGGCCTGGCATTATTCTCGCCGAGTCGCCGAGCCACGTCGTTGGCCTCGTTGAGGCTGACGAGGCGGCGCTTGCCCTGGTATTGCTGCATGGCGGTCTGGCAGATATCCCAGATGACGCGGTGGAGGGTGAGGGTCTCGAGCGTAGCCTCTGTTTCGGCGAGGCCCATGGAGTTAAGGATGCCGGCGACCTCGTCTGCCGTGTAGTCGGCCCTGAGGCCCAGGTCCGTCACCTTCTGCTTGAGCTGCTCGGGGGTGAGGCCCTCCACCGTGGCGTCCTTGACGAATTCGATAGCCGACCGGTGGTTCCACCCTTGAAGCTTCAAGTTCCGGTTTAAGCGGATTTCGGCTGGCCTACGGAACTGATCGACTATGGCTCGGTCCTGGGCAAACTCGGCTGGGGTGCGTCCAACGGCGTTTTCTCGATACAAGATCTGGGGTTTATAGTCGACGAGCACCTTGACAAGGGAGGGCATGTTGTACAGCATGGCAGTGTGCAGACACGTGTCGCCAGCGCCGTTGAACATGCCTAGCTCCTTGCCCTGGGAATACCTTAGAAGGAGTCTAGCCACGTCGACGATCCTTGCGACTTTCTTGTACGGCTTCGGAGGGCGGCTGACCTGATCCTCGAGTTCGATGCCGCAGACCTGCGAGACCCAAGCATGCAGCGGCGTGGTCCCATTCTCTTGCAGGCTTTTCCGCTCCAGAAACAAGTGGCTGCGCAGTTCTGGATCGAGAGCGTCGAGAACGCGTTGGAGGCGGCCGGCCGTAGGGTTTTCAGACAGGGCCGCGTGCAGGACGTTCTCGCCCTTGTGGTTGCGGACAGATTGGTCTGCGTTGCCGTCCACAAGCAGCTTGACGTACATGGGTCGGCCGAGCCGACAGGCAATCAGCAAGGGGGTATCGCCTTGCGAAGTCCTCTTCTCAAGGGAGTCGGGACAAGTCTTGATGAGATATTTGATTACCTCAATGGAATCATCGCTCTGTTCCGAGAGTATGGCAGAGTGTAGAGCTAAGTCATCTGTTGCGAACGTCAGTAAAAAAGGAAAAAAAACATTTTATCAGAGACAGTCGTCAATAACATACTGTCGGTGCCAAGCCATGTAGCAATAGCCCGATCAAAGCCACCCGGACTATCTTTAAGGTGCTTGAGTCTGGGATCTTCGGAGGCAGCCTTGGTTTTAGCGAATTCGCTATAGAGACGATGAGGAGCATCACTCAAGCAGAACTCTACTCCTTCAATATGCCCTCCAATGGCAGCATGAAGTAGCGGTGCCGTCTTTAATCCGGTGGTTCGGACCGCCATGTTGCGACCAGCTGTTGCCCAGTCCTTCCTGCAAAAAGAGGTGGTTAGCATTTACGTTGTTGAAATGTGGTATCTTTCTTCTTCTTCTTCTTCTTCTTCTTCTTCTTCTTCTTCTTCTCATACCTCTTCTTCCCATACACTGTCAATCCCTGATAGTAACGGGGCTTTTGATTTAGTTCAACACCGCTCTTCTTCACGAGGTGATCCAACGGAATGCCAGCGCCAGTCTTCTTGATAAGGAGACTCAATGCCTGTACCTTTCCATGTTCTAAAGCCCATTCAAACGGGTCATTAGGAACGCCGGCTCGCCAGCCATACTCATCATCGTTATTTGTTGACGCGTCGGAGTCGGTGAATTGTTGAGCCATATCGAGGAGAATTTTGAGCGCTGGAATGTCATCCTTCTCCATAACATGGATGTAAAGGCTATTATAGGGGGTAGACTTGACCGTTCCATTTTCCACCGTGATCCCGGGGGATGCCCTCCTGATCACCATCCCTGGTGTGCTGTGCGACTTGACTTGCATAGAAACCTCGCCGATGTTATCGATGGTGAATTGCTTGTCAACCTTTTCAGACACAATCTTGGGTTCGTCATCTGAGCCATTGGCTTCGCTCGCATCTTCGTCAAGCTCCTCATCTACATCATCATCATTCTCCATCTTATAGCGGAGTTTGTCGTCTTCTGCAGGTGACCATTGCGCATTGACAATTTCGAGAATGGATTGTGCAACGTCATAGTGGCCACGCAGGAACGCGATCGAGAACGGTGAATTCCAATTCTTGTCATGGATGGCCATCTTCAGCGGCACTTGATCCTGATCCTTACCCCAGGTCTGGAGAGTAAGGGATTTGATCACTTCGATATCCCCAGCCCATGCTGCTTGCATTCTGGCATTATATGTTAGTTTGACGCTTTCGGCGCGGGAAAAATAAGAATAAAAAAGAAACTTACAGATTTCTGTAGCCCTCTGCCCTTGCTTCTGTCATATCCGTGTCCAGGGAGAAGGAGAAAGCATACTTGTAATCAACAGCCGTGTTTGAGTTATCGATGCCAGAGGAGGAAAGTTCTCGTCGACCTTCTAACTTGATATCAGGATGAAGCTGCGTAAACTTTAGACCGCCCTTCGCGACGAGAGCGTTCTCAAGCTCGCATAAGTCTTTGATAGCCTCATCAATAGCCTCTCGCTTTTCAGGCGCGCCTCTTAGATTTGCAAATGTTTTCGTCTCATCGTCATATTTTTTCTTTTCAGCATTGTAATTTGACTTGACTGATGCGATGTCTTCAGAAACCATGAAATACTCATAGGACCCAGGCTTGAACTTATTCAGATAAGAATCCATGCTTAAAGGCTCCTTCGGTTCTTTTAAGGTTCTATTCTCTCCACTGTAGTTGCGGAGATTCATGATCAAGAATTGAACGAGGTCCAATGCCGATTCCCCCTTTGTCCAACTGAAATGATACGTACTTGTACTCCCGACCACTCTCTCAGCCTCGGCAGTGAGTGCATTGGGATTGGCACCGTGCTCGAGGAGCTCGATGGCGACTTTGGCGCTACCTGACAAAATAGCTGATATCAGAGGCTGTTCAACAGTTTCCCTGTATTTATCCTCATTTTGTTCTAGGCTTGCCAAATGATTACTCTGTGAAGGTGATATTTTGGCAGCCTTTAGCCACATGTCAAAGTCGATTTGAGAGCGGGAACCAGCATCCAGCAGTTTTAGCACAAGGATCGAATCGTTATGCTCAATCGCCGCGATAAGGGGAGAAACGACGTCCGGGCTCCAGGAGTAGTTGGTAAATGTCAGGTGATTGATGGCAGACTTGATGGCAGTCTTGTCATTTTCGAGGAGTATATCAACCAGTTCGGTCTTACCACTCTGGACATACCGGTGGAAGGCAGTGCAGCCGGTGGAATCCGCTTGTGACGACGTGGCACCGAGTCTGAGAAGGAGTGCGGCCATAGACTTGGCCTTCTCAAGTGGCAAAGTCAATGCAAGCGTCAGCGTTAGAATGGCAACGGTCTCGTCTGGGTTTCCTTTATTGAGGAACTTGGTGGGGAGAATCGAGTCTGCTCCATACTAAAAGGCGGATCGGATTAGTCAAGTGAACAACAGCGAGATCCTGCTGCGTCGCAGTCGTAGCAGGAACTTGACATGATAAGTACTTACATCGCAAAGAAGTTGGACTGCACCCTCATGTCCTCCAGCGATTGCGAGATGGATAGGAGAGCATGGGACATCCCACGCAAGAGCATCCACATCGATGCAGTCCGGCTCATCTTCTGCCTCATCGAGGGCCACTTCATCATCACCATCATCATCTTGGCCTTTCTTCACCTTGACAAATGAACCAGTGGCGATTGAATGCACGTCTGTGTCCGTCTGCTTATCGTCAACCATATCAATATCGGAGTCCTCTTCGACATCTCTTGCTTCTTCACTGCTAGGTTGAACAGACTCTTGCTGCGTTTCTGTGGTCTTGGCACTTTTTGCCCTTTGCTTACGCTTTGCCTTCTTTTCTTCTTCGATCTCATCATTCTCAATGCTTTTATCCAAAAGAATCCTGATAATTTCAGTGTCTCCCCTTGCCGCGGCAAGATGAAGGGCCGTTTTGCCATCCGCCAGACGGGCAGTCAAGCGTGCACCATGGTTGACCAAAGACTGGACAATTTCGGGTGTAGAAATAGAGACGGCAAGATGGAGTGGTGTTCTGCCAGTGTAGTCTCGTTGGCTAGGATTTGCTCCTTCTTGAGAGAGCCAGTTCAGGACATCATGGACGTCGTTGTTGACTATAGAATAGAACAGCCTAGACACATTTCCAACGTATGCCATGTCGGTCCAGTCTTGGTCCGTCGATGGATTAAAAGATCCAATTTGTTGCCTTCCAGGGTCATCCGTGAGGAAGGAGATCTTTCCTGAGATGTACGTCTGGGCTTCTTTTTCGGCGACTTCTATCTCCTCAGGCGTCACCGGTTCAGGGCAACAGCCACAGCAATCCTCAATAACATCCTCCACCCTGCCAAAAAAGGCCGGATGGCGATGCAAGTAGACTTTACGATCTTCCGGCTGATTCCATTCAGCGTTGAGAAGCAAGTCTCTGGTGTAAGAGAGCTTTTCAATCCTCTTGGCCGTGAACTTCTCGCCATAGGGAATAGTAAAGGTGTGGTAATTGCTGACGTCGTCCTCGAAAGACCAGTCAGCAACTTCATCCTCGCATTTACCTTTGATATTCCCCTTTAGATCGAATCTGGTTCTGTTAACTGCCGGTCTGCCACGTTCCTGACGTCTCTTGTTCAGATATTTTTCGCGGGCATAACTTGTAGGAAGCCTCTCCAAGACAAGCAAACGAGCCAGGCCCAACGTTCGGCGGAAACTCCTTTCAAAGATGCTCGGGTCAATGCGAGATCGATCAAGGTCAGACCAATAAATTTCGAAATTTCGGTGGGAGTATTTAGAAAGGCGATTTTCATAGGAGGGGCTGCGTCTAGTGAGGTCGATGTGATTGACCTGGGTGATGAAGCTGCCAAGGGCCCTGGGGGTTACATAAACCTGTTTGCCATCATAGGCGGCGCCTGCAGCATCGATGTCAAAGCCAGTTAAAATCTCACTGACAGACTTGTAAACACGCAGCACAATCTGATGATGTTGTTAGTCAGAGCATTCATTTACAAGGTGTTGTATAACTGGTTCGATCAACATACCTGCACATGCCTGACAGGGTATTGGCTAGCAATAGTAATGGCATGTTTGGTCCGGATCACAGTGATTTCATTCAGGATTGAGTCACGAACAGCCCGTTCGATCTGCTTGATCTTCTCAACGGCCTGGTCATGGGTGAGACCGTATAAGAAGAGGTCAACGTCTGATGCAGGACAAAATTTATCATGATAGTACTCGCGGAGCTTGCGCTTGGAAGTGTTGAAATCGTCGGGAACTGGCAACAAGGTGTTGACAACCGAGGAGCCAGCTGCAACAACGTTACTCCAGTCCAGTTCGGCAAGTGATGATTCAGAGAATATGTTGAAATTCTTTTGGAACTCGGCTAGATTGGACACAGTTGCCGGAGATCCATGTGCACGACGCTTTTCTTCGGGCAAAGACATGATATACTTGGACTTTTCTTCTTCAGTTTCAGAGGCTAAGTCTCGAGCACGAGTGGTTATATGGCGCGTGCTTTCCGTGAATAAAGGGACAACATTGACGTAAGGGTCATTCAATATTGGGTTTTGGTGATCCTGGGCAAAGACAGAGCGCAATTGGGCTTCGTACTTGCGGTATGGATCCATTATCTCAGTCATTGGTTTGTCTGAGTTCTGAGCAATGTAGTTCACCAGCTCCGCATGGGGAGCGGGCAACTGGGGAAGATCTGCCAAAGTCATGACTGCCGGAGGCTGAGTCTCTGGTGAAACTGAAGAGTTTAGTCTGATAAGAGCGGGAAATGAGTTTGCACAGCGAGACAATTGATTGCGAAGAAGGGGACCAAGGGAATACGGCTGATGAATATCGATACGGTGATGTTGATGTTGTGGATGATGCTGTAAGCAGCTGCAATGGCGGTGACAACGACAACGGGAAGCCGATGATAATAGACGGGAAAAGTGAAGACGCAGATTCTTTCTCGACAGGAGATTGGGACTATTCAAAGCAGGAATGAGTGGAAGCTTTATATACCGAGCAGTTTGAGAGGAGAAAATACAAGTTTGAGGCAGCATTCCACCCCTGATTGAGCCCTTAGCCCTCATCCACTGCTTTTCGAGGCGAAGTCGCTGACACTGTGATGGAGACAAGCCCCTCTAGCTCTTCCAGGTAGTCAGCATTGGATGTGGGTGGATACATGACTTGTATGCCCATCTAGCCGGAAATACCACTAACATCGAGGGTATTGGAGGCAGAGGCAGCTTCAGCCTATGCCTTCGCGACATCCTTACTAGACAGCGGGGTAACGGACCGTTAACCCAATCCATGGATGCTAATTCAATCAATCAATGGATTCAATTGGTGGCACAGGGAGCTGATGCCCTGGACTTGACGCGTCTGCGCGCTTTCCAGGGGGTGTGCTGCCTAAATGACAGGGGATAGGGCTTCACGAAACCCCGTGACCAGCGCTGTAGAGGGCCTAAGAGCCTGTTGATGCCTGACGTGAGTTCCGGGCCATCCATTCCATCGAGACAATCGAGCCACGGATCACGATGCTCCACACTGCAGCCTGTTGAGATTGCTAGTAGTGTCAAGGCTATGCCGACAATTGCCATCAATGCGTCGCTTGGTTGGCAATTGAAGTCGCCAAATCACAAACAGCCATGCCAATTGCACCAACCATCAATTCATGAGTGACAAGTAGCACATACCGTGTATCTACCGCCAACATGCCATCTGGAAATAGGCAGAAAGAAAACTGTCCACTCGAACCGCTCTGCCATGATTTCAAGGAATCATTATGCTTCTTTATCCGAGAATTATGACTATTGACTTCATTGAATATATTGAATAGACTACCTATTCAAAACTTTGAGCTTGGTAATAGTTACAATTGTTGATTTCATACGGGGAGATGAGTATGTCAATTAGGTGCAAGGATCGCAATCATCGCATTATATCGATCGCAGGAAGCCACCCTTCTGTATTGACCAATTGGTTATCATAAAGTTATTCTATTATCTATTGTTCTCTAAATTTTTTATATAAACATGCTTCCCTAAGTATCCATGCTCGCTCCGGCGCAAAATCACATGTAGTTGAAGCCTCTATCCATTTTCCTGGACTAATGAATCCACATACCAAAACACACATTCTAAACCAGGCTCGTTGTTACCTCGTTACTTCTAAACACAATCCAGGGCAGGCTTCTTCTCCTTGTCTGGCACGGAAAATATATACATCACCGTTACGAGGAACTTCCCAGCCCCCGATACGGCAATGGCAGCTGCTGAGCCCACTTTCGAATACATGAGTGCACCAATCAGGGCACCCGCAATCAGAGCAATAAGGAACATTACCCTCCTCGTTCGGGACCGATTGTTCAAAATGAAGAGTTTCTGGTCCATCACCAAGTCCAACCATGCGGCTGTGGCCATTGCCGTGCTGATTTCGGTTGCGGCAAGGCTTCGGGACTGCACCACCTGGCTCCCAGATGCGAAAGCGAGCAGACATAGAACAGCGATGGCTGTAGGACCACTGTCATGGACACCATATCGATACTGAATAGCAGCAGCACCAAGTACGAGACATGACTGGACTAAGTTGCATAGAATGAGCCACCACCGTCGTCGTCCCCCGACAACGTGGCTCAACTGTCCAGTTAACCATCCAGCAGCAAGGAAGACGCCGAGGGCCGTGCCGATATTGGCTGTGATGAACATGGTGCCGTTGAATTCTGGCAGTATAAGAGCCAGACATAAGAAGATAGTGTTGCCTGTTTGGTTTGAAACAAAGCAGTGGTAGTCGGGGAAGGTCGTGGCATCTTCGTGACCATCTCTGTCAGTTATGGTCGGCAAGGAATACCAGAGTTATGACCTGCTTACCTTGAAGACCAGTGCAGAATGTCAACAACAATAGTTGTATCTCAACAAAAGACGATGTGCGGACGTTTTGCGTGAAATGCCCCAAGACTCCATTTGTCCCTGACATGAATATGTCCTGCGGATCCGCCTTTTCATCGTGGATGGAGCTGTCTCGGCTAGAATCCTGCAAAACACTGGGTTGCTCTTCTAGTGCGGACATCTTGGAACTGGCGACTATCGATGCAGAGATAGTTCTAATATATGCAGAATAGCACCGAAGCTGTTGAAGCAATTAAGCATTGAATCAAGAGGAGTCAATTAAAACAGGAACAGAGGTCACGGGGAATCCGGAAAAGTTGACTATTTAATAACCAGCAAACCCCTTGGCTATGTGCGGCTCACCAACCGACAGCCGTCCAAAAACTAGCAGGATAACCTGGTGACATCGGGCTATTTGCTACGGCTAAGATCCACCGTGTCATAGTCTAAAAAATGACCGGCGACGGATCTGTAGTCCGGTTCTCGTCCGTGATACCGCTAAAATATGTGTGGGGCCCGCCGCCTCAACAAGACAAAGCTTTCATGGATCAGGTCCCAGCGTGGATGTGTGTTCACTACGATAGGGTGATTTCTTGACTTGTCATTGCGATCGATTTCAATTTCTGAATTAGAATATGGGGCAAGATGACCCGTGCTTGATCACGAGGGAAAGCTAAGCTTAGGCGACAACTTGAAGTCGATCGGCGTGGGCGGGCAGTCGAGGGTTGAGACCAACAACTTTCTTCACAGCCTCTTCTCAGAGAAGATCACCAAACTTCATTCAACCACAGTAACGAACCTCATATGTTACGTTGAATGTGAACCTAATCGCAATCTCAACGTGTCCTTAAAGTATTTTAACTAGCTGTCGCTTACCGACTTCGCTCGTATGAGAATGAGGCAGGTAAACATGCAGAGCTGCCACCGCTTATATAAATCTTACGTACTTTTGCCCGAACTTTGTAATGGAATCAGCTTGCCTCCTCAAATTAGCAATTTGATTGCCTCTTAAAGCAGGATGACAAGCTTTTGTTATCCAATGAGTTGGCTTCTTAGTTGTCCGTGTCCGGGAGTGGGTCCCGGCCGGCTGCCGGTTGTCTTGCAAATTTTGCGGGCCGAGATGGATCTCTCCAGCTCCGCCGACGGCCGCCGACAGCCGACGTTGCCTACGACAAATTCGAAACACGACAAGAGAGGTCATCAGGAGCAGAGACAATGGAAGACTTATTAGAACGTATAAAGGAGAAAGTATACATTTGTATAGGAAAGAGGTTACTCTAAGGCTACAGGCAAGACGACTGGTGGCATTCCTCCCGAAGCTGTATTATGTGTGCCAATTCTGGCCGATAGGAAGCCTTTCGAATCCAAGTTGTTATTGGATGAAGAAAGAAATATGTTGAGAGTTTCATCAAAGTCGTTCACCATTCGCGATCTCTACTGCTTATTTTAATCTATGCAAGGCTCCGAATTTAAATTTGTGAGGGGTCGATTTTTGAAGGGTGCTAGGGAAACAATTGAGGGAGCCAAGTTGTTCAACGGCACATATCTCACAGAGGTGCGCCATTAGACAACTTACAAAGCTCCATATACTATAGTTAGTCTATTTAATTCATTTCCCAATTATATTATTTCAAAAGAAGGCCTTAATTAATGAATTTATACTCACTGAAAAAAAAAAACTACAAAGCGCTGCTACACTCACTAGGAATGGCGGCACTTTCGATTACATAAGCCCCATGCTGTCACGGTAAGTCGTTGTCGTTCGACGTGCACGCGATTTTAAAATGGTTATTGAGTCACGTGTCGTCGCATTGCTGACTAACCGAACGCGTTACGCGCTGGAAGCGGCCGTTACTCCACACCACATATTATTGCTGCACAGCGTGGGATACAGACCCTCAAGCTACGAGATATTGTGATTTTGAGGCGTTAGATTCAATGTTGGTCCGGATTGCAGATGCGGGAATTTCTGGCATTCATAAGCCGGCTTCATGACTCGAAATAACCTCTCAGACCACCTTACCTGGTTCTTGAAGAACGTCGCGTTGTCGAAGCCTCCCGTTCACGAATTTCCCACCACCAGCGACACATCCTCGTTCCATTTTTCTCAATCACAACGTACAGAAGGCTCTGTTTTGAATCTGAGCCAATCAACGATAATATCGACAACAGGAGAGAGGAGACTGCCTCAAGTGCAAGAGTCAAGAAATACCAATGGCATTGACAGGGGGGGTGATGCTAAACGGGATTCGGTTGTGGTGATAGCGGAGGGCGACAGCATGGGGCGCTTGACTTCCTCTACGAAGCCGAAGAAGTCGTTGCTTGTTTCCCAACAGGCTCAACTACCAACTCCTTCAGCGACAGTGGAGCGTTTAACAAAACAACGGATAAAAGAATCCTTCACGGCGAGCGAACAAACTAGAGCAGCGACACCGAAATCCACGAAGAAGAAAAATGCCTCCTCACCACCCAAGCTTGGCTCATCGCGGCATGTGCCATCACCGAGTCTTAGTGCTCATTTTGTAGATTTCGATGTTGACGACCTAGAAATCATGGACCTAACGGAAACAACGGCACCGTCTTCTGACTCGTTTGACTTCGGTAGGGATGTCAAAGTGTGGGCAGAAAAGGACGCTTCATGGGAAGCACCCCGGTCAAAATCCAAGAAGAGAAAGAGTACAGAAATCAGCAACTCTGAGATGATGCTCGACAGCCAGTTCCCCGATGTGTATCAACTATTAGGCTCTGAACCCCCTGCTTCGACGCCCGGTCATCGATCAGTAAAACGACGTGGAGAGACATCTAGCAGTTTGAAGTCTCGCCAAGCGCAATATATGAACGAATCAACCGCCATAAAAACACCGAAGAGCGGGAGAGGAGGGTCGTCGAAGTTTGTCTTGGATGAATCCTCTCCATCAAGACAAGCAGCTATTCGGAGGGGCCATTCCCCGATCAAAAACACACCGATGAAAGATTTTGCTACAACAGTCCCCCAAAGTCGAAAGAAAGCGAAAGTAATGGATGAGCTTCCGGTATCTCCAGGCTCAGTAGACTCCCGTTCGGCAATCGAGCCCTCTGAGAAACTTCAAGCGGAGGATTTCATTATCCCCGATTCGGATGACGAATTTGTTACCCCACCCTCCCGTATCGTCTCCAAAGCACATCCAAATAAGCCCCCCGAACATCCACTGGAGGATGACTTTGTCATGGACGTTGAAGGGTTGCCTTTGCCGGCAGATCAACCACAAGACGTTCCTAATTCACCCCCTGCTGATTTATCGAATGGAAATTCAGCCACTTCAAGTAGCACGATCGATCATGCTGGTGATGCCAATCCTGGCAGGCAACAACATATGCCCTCCAGCCAAACACCAAGGCTTTTATCTCATATATCAACGGATTTACACTTTCTCAAGAAGAGATGTGAATATCTTGACGGCCAGATCCAGCAGAACGATCGGAAATTCATGCAAGCAATCAACGAGCGACTACCGAAGGAGAGGCGCAATGAAATCAGAGCAGAGAAAGAGAGACTCATTCGGCAACAAAAACTAATCCAAGATCTGGATGACTCTTTAGCGCCTTACAGATCGCTCTGTGAGGAGCGAGAATCGCTTGCACAGCAGATTGCTCAATCCTATGCAAATGGTGCAGATACAGACGACGATGAGGTGCGATTAGACGCCCTTACGGACCAAATTCAGGAAAAGGAGGAAGGATTGTTAAAGGCTCTCGCTGATACGGGGCTCGATGAGTCAAGCCTTGATGAGACTATGGATCGCCCTACCTCGACTCTAAGAAATGAGGCTATCGTGCTTGGGACGCAAGCAGGCCAGGGGAAAATGGTTGACATGTCACGGGATTCAAGAGAAAGCCCATCAGCAATGGTGTCTGGGACCCAAGTAGTGCATCAAACACAGCTTCCCGAGTCCAGCAGATCCCACCACCTCTGGAATGAACCGATTGCGCAACACAAACTGCGAGGAGGTGGTTTGCTCTCTCAGGAGGTTCAAAATTCGGGCGCTGTACCGTTTCCCCGAGATTTATCAAGGTTCCCCAATCAGCAAGCATCCACATCACGGATGACGCAACGCCATATGACGGCTCATGAACTTGATGCCGAGGAAGACCTATTCTCAGACATAGATGATGTCGAGGTGCAGCTGCTGCCGAAGCCAGCAAAAAGGACCACGCAGCAGGACACCCGCAAAACGCCGCCAAGGAGTCGGTCACATCGTCCGGGGCCCGAGTTCAGTGACTTTAGCGATGACGCCGACATGCTGGCATTTGCTCAGGACTACGAAGGACGCCAATCTATCGGAGGACCTCCCATGGATATGCGACTAGTATTCTCCGAGACATCTGGGAACGCTGGGCCAGCTCCCAAGCAGAAGCAGCTACCAAAGAAACCGGCTCCTCCTGATTCATCACAAACAAGAATACCTCCAGAACTCATGAGGCACAAGTGGTCAGCAGAAGTACAGAAGGCTTTGAAAGACAGATTCAAAATGAAAGGGTTCCGTCACAACCAATTGGAAGCAATCAATGCGACTCTGTCTGGCGATGATGCATTTGTTCTGATGCCTACTGGTGGTGGCAAGTCGCTCTGCTACCAGCTTCCTGCTGTGATTAAGTCTGGGGAGACGAGGGGCGTCACTATTGTAATATCGCCTCTGCTCAGTCTGATGCAAGACCAGGTCGACCACATGAAAGCCAGAGGGATACAGGCTGTTGCATTCAACAGTGAATGCTCCGCAGAGTATAAAAAACAGGTCATGTCTGCGTTTAACGAGCGCAACCCTGAGCAATTTATCGAACTACTTTACGTGACGCCAGAAATGGTTTGCAAGAGTGCGGCATTCAACAATGCTCTGCAGACCTTGTACCGGAAGAAGAGATTTGCACGCCTCGTGATTGACGAGGCTCATTGTGTGAGCCAGTGGGGTCATGACTTCCGACCTGATTATAAAACTCTGGGCCAACTTCGCACAAATTTCCCAGAAGTCCCTGTCATGGCTTTAACAGCTACTGCGACCAAGAATGTCATCGTCGACATCAAGCACAACCTTGGAATGGTGAGCTGCCAGACTTTTTCTCAGAGCTTTAACCGTCCAAATCTCTACTACGAAGTTCGGCCAAAGGGCTCGAATAACACTGCGACTCAGAATATTGCAAGCTTAATTAACGCAAAGTACGCGAATGTCACCGGGATTGTCTATACGATCTCTCGCAAACAAGCTGAAGATGTCGCTCAGAAGTTGTCGGATCATGGCATCGCTGCTCGGCATTATCATGCTGCAATTACACCAAGCGAGAAAGTGGAGGTACAGACTGCGTGGCAGAAAGGGCAAGTCAAGGTGGTGGTGGCTACAATTGCATTTGGCATGGGTATCGATAAACCAGATGTAAGATTTGTCATTCATCACGGCATCCCAAAGAGTCTGGAAGGCTATTATCAAGAGACTGGACGTGCTGGCAGAGACGGAAAGCCATCCGACTGCGTTTTGTTTTATGGAAAGGGGGACATAAGGGTCCTCAAAAGACTGATACAGGACGGAGATGGCAACAGGGAGCAAAAGGAAAGACAGATGGACATGCTCAATCGAGTCACCTCGTTTTGCGACAATAAGTCTGATTGTCGGCGAACAGAAGTGCTGCGATATTTTGGGGAAGACTTTTCACCGTCCCAATGCCATAAAACATGTGACAACTGCCAGGCGGGATTAGTCTTTGAACAACAAGACTTCTCAGAATATGCCGTTGCTGCTATTCGCGTTGTTCAACAGCAGAACAGATTAACACCAAACCAGTGTGCTGATATCCTGTTGGGCAAGAGGTATCCAGATCGCCAGATGCACAACTCGGATGATTATTACGGAATGGCTAAGACGTTGAAGAAGCATGAGGTTGTGCGTGTTATTGACCGCCTCTCAGCTGAGAAGGGCTTCCATGAAGAAAATATTGTTGGAAATCATGGAGTTGCCATTCAATACCTTCAAGTCGGACCTGCTGCTAGAGAGTTTTTGCTGGGAAGACGAAAGCTCATGTTGACGGTTCAAGTCCAGGATGAGGCTCCAGCGCCTAAATCTAGAAAGACGAAGAAGACAACGAAGAAGGCCAAGGAACCAGCTGCCAACTTGCAATCTACGTATGTCTCGTCTCCTGTGAACTCGCGCAGACAAAGGATGACTGTTGTGGAGAGTGACGACGATGAATCCAATATGCCCACAACTTCAAATGGATATGTGAACGACGGGTTCGTGGTTTCTGATGAAGAGATGAACGAAGCTGGAGAGGAGGTTGAAGAAGAAGCTTTCGAACCTTTGCCCCAGCATCGTCCCGCGAAACCTGCCTCGAAGCCCATATCCAAAAAGGCGCCACGACCAGAACCTATTCCAAGCCAACATCGGCTACAAGATTTGCCAGACATTCACCAAGACATTGTGGATGCATTTGTGCAGGAAGCGCGCGAATTGGAAGAAAGATTTCGTAATCGGCTCAGCCTCCGACGACCGCTCTTCACGGACAGCCAGTTGCAGGAAATGGCCATCAACTGGACTACTTCTCTTGATCGTATGAGTCGTATCCCCGGTATCGACGTTGACAGAGTCCAAGAGCTGGGGCCGAAGCTGGTGCCCATATTGGCGAGGCACCACCAAATGTATAGAGAAATATCTGGAGACGCAACCGTGAACCCTTCACATTCCACTCAGGACAGTCGAGATATAGTAGACTTGATTAGCTCTGATATCGATATTGACGAGGATGAGGATGGTGCGGGAGGAGGGGAAGTAGACTCCCATTACTTCAACAACAGGGCAAGCGCGGATGTGCAAGCATTTCACAACCGGCTACAGAACTTGGGCAGCCAAGCTAGCCAGTCTAGTAAACCAAAATCCTACAATAGGGGCGGCGGCAGTGGCGGCGGCAGAAAATTCTCGGGCAACAAGAAGTGGCCTAAGAAAGGCGGCGCCGGGGGAGCCAGCAAGCGCAAGGCCAGCGGCTCGGGCAAACGAGCGAGTGGTTCTGGATCCGGCTCAGCAGCACCAGCAGCAGCATCGAGGTCCTCTACTGGTGGTGGCTTCAAACGAGATGGGAAAATCGTCAAGAAGAGCGGAGGCGGCATCGGCTTGATGCCGTTATGAGCAGAGTCCTCAATACCTCATCCCTTTTTTTTGTCCCCTCCCTGAAGGGTTACGAATAAAATAAACGAAATAATTAAAAATAATTCCACCTTGGCGTACATGCGTGGGGAGTGCTGCTTCTCACCATACCACTACCTATCTACCACTAAGACTACTGCTCCATCTACGTCGGCTGGGTTGGCTTTAGGAAGTTTTATTTCTCTTTCTTCCTTCCTAACCATCTCCCACGACTTGAGGGTATGAGCATCATCTCATATAGCTTGCATGATACAACGGGGCGATTTTTGGCGTTGGTGCATTTCAAACATCATTTTTGGGGGCGGGTTCTCACAGCATAACGTTATGTAGATGAAGAATTAAGACATGGTCGTGCGTATATATAAATAAATATTATACCATCATTGAGAGAGGCAATGGATTTGCTTTTGATGTGTTGTATCCTCTTGAGTTGTTATGTGAAGACCTGGAGTACGTACTATAACTACCAAGGTCTGATGCATTTGACTTGGCGAGTCAATCGTCACATGTTGATGCCGTGGGGGGGAGAGATGGATGCTTTCAGTGTAAATTCTTCAAGGGGTAAATAAATTCGAATGGAAGTGGGCAGATGTCTGAAAAGTGGGAGAAAAGAATACAGGAGTTCCATTTAGGTCATGCTACATTCTCCGTGCCTATCTTCTTCTTCTATCCAACCAACCAACCAACCAACCTGACGCGCACTCCTCCGAAGGACCTCTGCACCAGAGCAACAACAGCTCCTAGGCAGTATTATTGTCACAAGCCAATTTTCCATGTCCACTAACTAAGAAAAACAAGCGTAATCAAAACAGCGCACGTACATACGTAGGCCACTTAGTCACTCAACTAATAGGTACCTGCCAGGCGCAACGCACCACACCACACCACACCACACCACCTCAGACGCCTCCAAGCCCAATAGACACTCTCTTAGCTACGCTCTCCGGCTGTCACTCGGAGCTCGGTCCCGACGCCTACCCCGACTCCTCCACACCAATTCGGCCGCCGCCGCCGCCGCCACTACCAGTCGTCACGCTCCACACCTAAATAAATAGGTAAAGAAATTTTTAAACGTTTACGTACGCGTGGCGACCCCCCAATGCCTGGGGTTACTACCTACCTAGGTAGGTATGTGCTATGTATGTACGACCGGTACGTATGTACGTCGTCAGCACCCCTCGGATCGGGTGAAAAAGAATCACAAGGCATTAATATGAACATGCAACTACCTAGGTAGCTAGTGCTATTGCGTGTCCTTTTTTAGCCATCCCTTTCTTTCTTCATAGTTCTATTGGATTCATCTGATGCGGTGGTGTCGCCAGCCTTTTACTGCCTGCCTGCCTAGTTGGTACTTGGGATGATGTTGGCAGTGGGTGTAATTGATGAGGCGAGATGGGTTACGCGTCTGGGATTTTTGCCTTGTTCGCATTCGATACTTTTTTGGGGTATGTAGTTTGTCTCCAGTATAAAGTAGGTGTGTAGGCCCCTTCAGAGCTGGGGTTTTCTTTTCTTCTCCCCTATTCTGTAGAGAAGTTCTCTATTCTATCCTTTAACCCCAATATTATACACTCTATATCTCCAGTCTTTGGTATTCATTACCTCAAACTCATCCACTCTGCTACAAAACTAAACCCTCGCAATCATGCCTCCCCAGCAACAGCAGCAACACCCCTTCTGGGAATTCATACAGTCCTTTGACCCCAATCGCGCTCCCGGCCAAGGTGTTGACCATCACGCCCGGCCTCCATTCCCTCCTATGCCAGGCGGCTTTCCCTTTGGCGGCCCAAGTGCCCGAGGGGGACCTCCTCATGCTCCCCCTCAGCCCCCCGCTGGGTCTTGGGGCCCGGAAGCAGATTGGCATTTCTGGTTCCAAGACGGCGAATATGGCCCTTGGGGCCGTCGCGGTGGACCTCATGGACGGCATCGCAACCGTCATCACCACCAACATCAGCAACACTCTCACGACGATGTGAATATGGAGGATGAGCCCCGCGCTCATGCCGCCCCTTCTGATCATGAGCGTGAAGGTGGTAAAACTGCATATGACGAAAAGGACGAGTCTCCTGATACTCTGCGAGACGATGTCCCTGACCCTGCAGAGGTCACCCCAGACGAAGATGAGGACGAGGAACCCGTACCTCCCCCATACCCTCATGGCCCTTGGGGCCGACGTGGTTTCCGCGGACGTGGCGGTCCTCATGGTGGATGCCGTCGTGGCGGCGGACGTTTTGGAAGATTCCCCCAGCCTAGCTCCGGCCGTGCTGGTGGTCCCCCTCCGCCTCAACCATTCGACTTCCCAGCTACGATGCGAGGCTTCATGCGGCACCCCTTCTTCCGCAACCTCCGCGACCAAGCCGAGCGCTACTTCCCCGAGTCTTCTTTCGCCAACAACAATAACAACGACGACGAGAATACTACCTCCGACCCGGACACCTTCCAGCCCCCTCTTGATATCTTCAACACCGAACGAGCCTTCATCCTCCACGTAGCCCTGCCCGGCGCCAAAAAGGAAGATCTCGGCGTCAATTGGAACCCCGAAACCAACGAGCTTAGCATCGCAGGTGTAGTACACCGCCCTGGCGACGAAGACTTCCTCCAGACAATGACCTCGGGCGAGAGGCGTGTCGGCCTGTTCGATCGCAAAGTTGTCCTCCCACCTGCCGGCGCCGCGGAGAAGGATGATGTAGATGGGATGGGCATCACGGCCAAGATGGAGGACGGAGTGTTGGTCATTGTGGTGCCAAAGGCAGAGAAGGAGTGGACGGAGATTCGAAAGGTGGATATTGAATAAGAGACATGACACAAGATGCTCTTCGATACCCCTGAGAAAGGATTAATCTTGGTGATTAATTTTGGCGTCGTGTCGTGTTAAGTAGTTTATATGATGGTGGATATGCGTTCGGAGTAATATGGCATGGCCCATCGACCATTGCATCAAGCTTTGCTTTGAAGGACAACGGAACAAAAAAACATATGCGGGACAAAAAAAAAAGACAAACTTTAAGAAGTCAAAATAAAGACGTACAATTCTTCCTAAAAAGCCCCCTTTTATATCTTTTTCATCGTGACTATGATGATTTTATCAGGCGGTAAATTCACCCATCTAAACTTGTAACTGCGTACTGAGGGTCCAACATGGAGAACCCAAAACCGAGAAGTAAATGAAAGTAATCCAAGGGTAATGCATGTTGTATCAATTTGTTGATTTGCTTCACATCCATCCATGTCTGAATCCAAAAGTATAAAAAAAAAAAAAAAAATAAAAAATAAAAATAAAAAAGCTGCGCCAACGCCTATGCTACGGGTATATGCTATGTTGTAGACCTGGCGTGTCGTATGCTAGTATCAACGTAAACCCAAGCATTAATAAATGTGTCATTTGTGACAGGATAAACAAGAAGTGGACTTTGAAGTAGCAGTGGAGTGAAGGGAAAAAAACGAAAATTCTAAGATGAATGCCGACAGCGAGTTTGACGTTGTCGGGATGAAGAAACAAGAAAATGAAACATAAATAAAAGCCCGTTTGGTGTAGATGCTGCCATTGAAGTCCGCTTACCATTCCCCTTTGTTTAGTTGTTTGTCCCAACAACCAGTTCAAAATCAATCCACAGTCCGGTATCCTCCGAAAGAAAACTCCGTTCCAAATGTGTGCTAAAGAGACGTAATTCATCACGCGTGGGCTTCTAATGTATAGCCCACGCAATTATTTATTGAGCAAGCTCGCGGGTGAGTTCTTCACGCACGTGGCGGCTCCACTTCAGTATCGCCGTCTCAAAGTCCAGCCAGACCTGAGGGCCATTGTTGTAAACGATGCCAAGGGGGTCAACCTTGATCAGGACCTCAAAGCGGAGCTCAGCCGCTTTGGCCCAGTAGCGGAGGTTGTCAGCGCTTCTGTAGGGCTTCTGTGTATCCTCATGGAAAGTGGGAATCGCTCCAAAGCGTCTCTTGGACTTTTTGACCACAGCGTTGTGTAACTTCACCAGCCTGAGACCATTCTGCAAAGTCTGCAAGAATGCAGTAGGTAGCTCGGCTGTGCTCGACGCTGGCGTCCATTCTGGCAAGGGCTCTTCCTCAGTATCCATGGAGATGAGAAACTGCCTTTCTCGCTCCAGTTCGCGGCCTTCCCAGTTGCCTCCTAGCCAAGTCCATCCACTTCGCTCTGCCTGCTCTGCCGCTTCAATGTCTGCCTCTTTCTTGAGAATTTCAAAGACGCTGTTGACCCAGGTGGTCATGGTCTTGATTTCCTCATCCTTCATCCCTCCCTTGAAATTCCTAGTAGCCATCTGCTTAAGCACCTCCATAACAGCGAGCAGATCTGTTCTGACTTGCTTCTCTGTTTTGATAGAGTCTAATCGGTCAGGCATCTCATGTGCTGTGTAGTACATTTTGGCAGCCCTGATCGCTAAAGTCACAACATCGAGGATGTGCATGCCTTGTAGTTCATACCAGCTTTGAGTGTTTTCATCGGGCATGTTAGGGTATTCAGGCCCGTCGCCTGGATCTTGGTAAGATCCATACTTCCGGGCCTCTGCTTCGCCTAGCGCCTTTGTCGCGTCCTGAAGTGTCGTCTCCAGATCCGCCTTCAACTCCAATATCGTGGGCGGTTTGGGTACCACCTTCTCCCGATGATGATAAGTGCTCACCGTTGGCGGCAGCATATCTGCCTCAGACTCGGCAATACTGTCCTCGTAGAAATCATCCATGGCTTCAATGGGCGATTCTACCATATTTCCAGTTGCAAACTCCTGACCGGTCAATTCTGGGCTACTGCCCATGGAAGCATAGGATGAATCAACATCGAACCCAGGAACTGTTGGGGTCGGAGCAGTTCCTTCCAACACTGCCATATCCAAGGTGGCACGGGGTTGCTTCTTGCGTGCCAGTTGCCCGCCCTTGCCATCGAGAAGACCAGTTCGTGCAAAGTAGTACTGCAAATGAGCAATGCTTCCCAAGCTCATGACACTCTCACGAGACCTTGCACTGGCCGCAAAGTCAGTTCCTTGAGGGCGCATGTAGCCTCGTCGCCGGCCACTTTTACCCTCGAAATTGGCCGACGGCGTCCTAGACAATGATGAAACGTCGGAGCGGCGAGGCGGATATGAACCCGAGGACTGCCGGGAAGGCAAGTCGCTGCCTAGCGAATCTCGCGAAGCAGCATCGGTGCTGGAGCCGTGTGACATTGAAGAGGCGGTTGAGACGCAGCGGGATAGCTCAGGGCATGCGCCAATGGCTCGGGTCGGCGATGTCTCCGGCGAATGCGGATGGTTTTGGTTGTCGGTAGACATGAGCGAGGCAGATGGGTTATGCTAAGCAGCTCCGACGTCTGGTATTAATGTGCGTTCGATCGATTGCTCCGGTTATGACTGGTGGTCTTTCGCCTTTCGTATTCGTTTTGTGGCAGAGACGGATCGGCGCGATGGAAATGTCGCCAAAAGAACCGTTATCAGAAAACTGGTGTGTCTTTCGAGCCACGGACGGCTTACGGCAGACCAAATATGCAGTAAAAAAAAAAACCCAAATTAAGCCAAAAGGAGAAGCATGCGCACAAAAAGCAGCGGCGGGCAGGCAAAAGGTATTATCACCGTGGGACAGCAACGACTCGATAGTTTGTGAAAGGCCAAGTTGAACGATAGGGCTGTTTGTGATGAAGATCCGAGGCAGCGCTGCGATGCACGCGAATTCAGGGGTTCTGCGAGCGGGCACGGCGGGCCAGCGGGGACCAGGAGTTGGTTGGTGGAGAGACGTGGAGATTGGAAATTGCGTCGCGTGTTTGGCCGGTTTGGTCGTTGTCTGGGGGGGATTACTTTTTGAAACGGACAACAGCCGGTCGGGGTATTGTCGTTTTTCTTGTCTGATTACTGGCTCATCAGAATGTGTTTGTCAATGGAGACCATGTGGACTACCAGGTTCGCCGTGGGTATACGGATGCTTGCTTACCTGCTTATGAGGCCTGGGGTTCTCCGTGCTTGCCACTCTGAAAAGAACCGTAATATAGCATTCGTTTAGTATCGGATGCTAAGGTGATGGTGTTCTGAGCAAAGTTGAGAATGGGTATAAGCAAATCTGGTGTAAGGCAGTTGGGCATATGAAGTTGTGTACAACAAATAGTTGCAATCCCACGCTTGGATACTGGCGATGATGATGTTGATGATGCGGGCAGACGGTTCTTTTCATGCACACGGCAATTGTCCCGACAAAAGCTCCAGCCCCGGATATTGACCAGGTGCAGTGAAGTGAACGAATCGCTTCATTTATACTATGATGCCGAACCCAAGGGCTTAGGTTGTTGGTGTCATATCCCAGGGCAACGTCTAGGGTGCAATTTCCCCTCCACAAAACGGGATGGAATGGACACCAGATGGGATAAGGGGAGGCACCAGAGCTGCTTAGTCGATTAGCAAGTTAAAAGGTCGCAGCCGGCGAGGGATAGACACTGTGGCAGTGGCCCAGAAACGACGAATTGACTGCATGTCCATCATAGTACTATCTCTGTAGTTTGCTGCAGATTTGGAAGCCTTTCTTCGACTGAGCAGCGACTGTGGGGTCGGAGTTCTGTTTTTGTGGTGCTTCCGTGGAACTTGCCCAGTATTTGCGGGCCGTCGCACCAACGTCAGCTGTGCATCGTCTAGCGGAAAAGAGTACGTAGTGTGTACCAGTAGTATATAGATTTTGCTGAGCATTGAAGAATAGGGGGAAATGCTGGAACGGCAAGCGGCGTGTTTTTGTTTATTTTATTTTTTTATAATCATCATTTTCTCTTGGGGCTATGGATATTTTTATCTAGGCTCCTACACCTTAATTTTCGTAGGGAAGGTTCGATCATATCCCTGTTTCCTTCTATAAACTGTTGAAGTGCGCCTGAAAATCCAGGCCAAATCATATATCCCTACCCAGGTATCTACCTAGAGGTATTCCTGAAAGCGCCTTGAAGACAAGGTAAGAATGTCGGGTCTCATGACTTTAGAGCTGCTCGTTGCCCGGTAGAAGTTAAAATTTCATGTTGGCGACGATATATCTGAGTGTTTAATTAGTCCTGAATCATGAAGTCTCATTAATTAATCAGCGGCAACCTGTCCGAAAGCACCTGGGCAACCGCCGACTATATTAGGTAGGTAGGTACCTGGTAGCCACTATTGTCTCACATTTTTCCAGTTCAGGTGTCTTCAATTTTTTGTTCGTCCCCTAAGCACCGACTGCGGGGTTCGGATTTCTGACGTTGATAGGCACTGTAACCCTAAGAAGATGCTAATGACCACGTATGTGAAGTTTTGGATCCTATTAAATGACTACATATATGTGTGGTTGGTGGGTGTTGAGTACTAGTTGACGTTGACAGCCGTTGTCGTGACGAATCAAACTGTTACGCAATCAACATGCAGACGTTTGGATTCACGGCGTTTCAAGTCGAATCTAAAGCTGCCCAATACGGCATGCATATAGAAGCATCGTGGAAATTCGAGTGCATGCAGTGGGGATGCGCTAATTTGCTCTCCGGCAGGGGCAGTCTATGCTGGTTCAACCCTCAGTAGCCCAGAACCCCGGAGGCCGCGGTTGGACATTGAAGCCTCTGCGGCCTCATCTGGTCCGTTTGGTGCAAGGTGATCCGTAGTTAGAGTTGTTACTCTGATGCCAAAGCTGCAGATTTCTAAAAGAAAAGACAAACCCATGCAAGATGTATCGTTGTCGTTGTCATTGGCCCTTTGTCATTTTCCTTTGTTCACTCTGGATGAACCATTGATCCATGATCCGTTGGAGGGAAGTAGAATAGCGCCTAGCGGGCCCTGCAGCAACCCAGCCAAACGCCAATGCACGTCGCCGTCTAGCGGTTCGATGTCACATGTAATCACGGGCATGCTGGGAAACTAAGGTAGGGAGAGACTGACCGGCGACGGCATTGCAACACCTTCATGTGGTAGCAGGCATGGCAACTAAATTTTTAGGATCCCTCCCTATTGATGGCCTTTCTATTATAGTGGATGATGAAGATATGTACGGGGTTGGGTTGGGTAGTACATAGACAGACGACACACACACACATATATATATACCTTACACACCTACTCCTGTCACATTAAGAGCCTGCCGATGGCGGCGTCCCAGTCCGCATTTGAGTGGGACGTTGGCAGCACCAGCTTTGGCTATCAAGAACATTAGTATGTCTCGGCTCCGTGACAAAAGAAGTTGTCCTAATGAACGCTAAAAAAACCCATGCAAAACGTTATCGCAATGAATGCTGGTTGGCGATTTTCCACGACTCGTCGAGTGCACCGATATAGAGTCTCCTAAAACTAGTCATCGGTTGGGGAGGTGAATCGTTAATGAAGACAATCTCATGATGCTTCCGAATAATGCTGATTAAGATGCGAAACGTCGACAGGGGATGCTGAGCTATTCGGCTTGGGTTGCGGATGCTCGAGTCAAACTTAAGTGTTTTGTGGGTTTGCTGGTATATGCCGGCGTTTTCGAAAGAAAACCCATCTAATAAAGAAGCTAGTGCTTCATGTTTCTTGGTATCAGAAAGCCATTCATATGGTTCTGCTGAGTCCCCAAAATTGTCCATGTCTGGCGGCCCGCTATCGCTACCCACGTTGCCAGATTAGTTGCGCAAGAACTCAAGTGCAGGCCTCCACCCTTTGAGTTGGGGTCTTGTTTTATCCATAGATGCATCGGATTTCCTAGCTTTCGGAATCCCCTCTCCTTCCTGGTTCAATGGGGATGTCTCCAGGATGTCGAAGATGCGACATTGCTCGCTCGGGACCAATGCAGCACGTGTCCTAAAAGACCTCACGTGAGGATCTAAGAGAAGTTCTGATAGAGCGCTGCGGAGTCGAAAATCCGAATTCGCTTTAAGCCAGTGCAATAAGCCCTTAGAGAACGGCAAGTCGCCGACCGAGCTGGAGTCGATCTTGATAGTGTCTTCGAATAATTTGCTGAGAACTGATAGGTACTAGTTATCATGATTCTGGATGCTGCGTCTCGAGTTCCTAGCGGGGTCTTCCATGGACGATGAAATAGTTCGGGGCTTCGGGGCTCATCCGACTCGGAGAGTATGTTGAGGCTATCGTCAAGGTTCCGCACATCCGTGATCAAGTCTTTGGCGACGCGATAGTATTCGTCGAGCTCTGGTGCGTGTTTCGGCTTAGGTCTTATTTCGCGCCTCCTCTTCCTACCCACCGTCAGGCGCGAAGATGATGGTTGTGCCTATCGACCAATATCGGAGGGACCAATACCAAAGTCTGCTAGACGTTTGCCCTAACGGTCGTTGCTTGCCTCCTCCGAGGCATCGTCGGAGTGCTAGTCATACTTGCGTAGAAGGTGTCCTTGGTAGAGCGCGGGTACTTCTCGAAAACAACAACCTAGATTCTAGACACTGACCAAAAGAAAGAAGGAAGAAAGAAAGAAAGTCACTTATGCCTCAGCCAGGGCGCGGGGTACTGACTGGCACACAGTATTGCAATTCGTGGTAAGCAACTGTGTGCTGGCTTCCGCAGGGGTCCGAAATGATGCCAGAAAGCTCGGGCTCCGCAGGAGAAACGGATTGGGACTGTAAGAATTCTGGGGGTTTCACGGCCTGTTGAGGTAGTTATGCAGGTATACCTGCAATTGCATGTGCTAAAGATACTTAGACAGACGTTGAAAGGCCATACGATTCACGCGATTCCCGTTAATTAACCTTGGGACTGATCCCGTGGTTCCACGTCTCTCTATCTCTTCGCGCGTTGTCGCCACCCCTCCCGGACGACAGCCTCGTTTCAATATTTCATTGCCCCCTTTTGGTTCCAGTCAGACACCATCATCACCCAGCCTGGGCCTGACCAATCTAATCTCCCTCGCTTTTCGTGTCTTTCCCTCTCTCTCTTTTCCTTCTTCTCTCTTCCTCACTGGTTACATCCGGCTTATCTTTGTCTCGCCCTTTTTCTTTTCTTTTCGTTGGAGTTGGCAGCTCTATGCAAACGAAAAGGCACGGACCCTGTTTGATCAGCGATTTTGTCCAGGACCTTTTATCACGAGCTTCAACCTGCTCCAGCGAACCCAGTGAGCATCACCAACAACCCGACCTGGAAATATCATCTCACAGCAGTTTGGCTCGGCAACCCTCTCTATTACGCACTCACTCAAGGCTCACCATCGCCCGTAGACCCCGTCTCCTGCACGCTGCTGCAGCCTCTGGCCAGGGCCTCGAGATACCCCCACTTACGGTGCTGCACCTCCAGCAAATTCTCATTTTGGTTCCTGCGCGGCCTTTCGCTAGATCGCCAACCTTGTTCGCAAGGCTCCAGTTGGGTACCGAGCAATTCTGTTGACTGCACCAGGCACCCATCTCGTTGAAAAGGGATACGCATCCGGCCGCACTTCAACAGGAAAGACTACCACCTTCAAACTGGGCCGGCCACTGCAACGAGACAGCTCGTCTCAATTGATCCTCCCCAACACGACGACCGATCAGCCCAAGCACAAATCCAGGTTGGACGTGCCTCACTCTTCTCACCCTGCTTTGCTGGCCATTCGAGCGGCGCCGCCCAATCTCAACTCTCGTCTCATCAGACGACTCAGGGCTCTGTTAGCCCCCTAAGTCCAGCCAATCTGCAGCCCCCACTCCGCTACGTCGCGTAATCAACAGGGCCTCTGTCCACTGAACGACACCTGGCGCGCTCCACTGGCGCGTCGCCTACTACGCTACAGCAGCGGTCGACGGGCTGGGTTCCAGTAGGCGGCGGGTTTTCCTGACCCTGTCCGTCGCTCCAGCGCAAATCCTATGACCACCAGCCATTCTGCTGCGGTCGTCGCCCACAGCAGCAGCAGCCCACCATCTCATGCTTTCGCAACAGACGGCCACCAGGACACTCCTCCAACCAACGAGAGCAATCGACAAACCGACGTGGGTCTGACTCTGAACTGCGACCTCCAGAACCAGACGTCCACCCAGGGCCAAGATGCAGCCCATCAATTTCTGAAATTCACCCAAGTCACTGGCGAAGTCACCACCGAGCTGCCATTTTCCCCTAGCCCAGCAGCCTCTACCATCACCGACGCCGCACGCCGCCCCTCCACATCACCAAGAGGCAGCGTCATCAACACCATCGGGGACGACCACGAAGCCACAGCCGACGCCTCGAAAGCCCCCCGTACCCTCACTAAAAACCGCAGCAATCCTAACTTGCAGGCCAATTCTCAATACGAAATCCCAACCCCCGCCATCCAGAAGCTCTCGCCAGGGCTCGCCGCTCGCCTCAAGGCTTTGGGCATTGGAGCCACAAAAAAATCGTCGTCGTCCAGCGCACCGCCGCCTGATTCCGTTGGTCGCCTTGACGAAGAGCAGATTCGCCAGCTCGACGAGAAGCATCAAGCCGGCTCCATCAGCGCCGTCATTGCTCGGCGCGGTCGTCCCTGGAAAGGCGGCGGCGCCTTCCCAACCTTTCGCAAGTCGACCAGCCAGCAAGACCTCTCAATGTCTCCGGTAGCGACCGAATCTCCCCAATTGCCAGAGATAGAAACGTCAGAGCCATTGGCCATGGACACACAAAAGTACCGGCTGCCTGATCACACCAACGGCAACGGCACCAAAGTTACTCTAGATACACGACGCGAGCACATCGAGCGAACCACGCGTCCTCCATCCGCTGGTGATCCGTCATCCCCTCCGCCGCCTCCTCCGCCCCCGAAAGAAACAAACCCGACTTCTTCACAAACGAGCATCTCATCCCCAAATGACTTTGTTCCCGGCCTGAACTCGTACTTCACGCCAGGCCATAATCGACCTGGCTCCATCTATACACTCTCTCGCGCCTCCTTTGCCAATCAGTTGGCTCAACTAACCTCCCTTCAGCTTCCTGATGCTGAATCCCTGGCCAGCAGGGTTTCTGCGATTCCAACTGCTCCCGTCGCTGCAAAAGCTCTTATAAATGCCGCAGAGCAAATCCGTAGCTGGATATCCAAGGCTCTAGAAGTTATTGGCGGGCTAGATAGTGAGGACGATGTGGAATGGGCGGCCGCTGGCGGCCGCGAGGGCTTAGAAGAGGTTGAGAACGCCATCGCCCGCTTTGAGGAACTCATCAATGCCTATGTCGGTGCCATTGAGGAGCTCCAGGGCCGGGACGACATCTCGAGCGTCGCCACCGATGACTTGAGGCGGGCCGTGGCCCAGGTGGAGACAATCATGGAGGAGTGGGCTAGGATCAAACGAATCCTCCAAAGTGTTCGATCTCAGGTCGAGATTGCGATGGAGTGGGAAGAGCTATGGAATAACGTATTAGGCGATATTCAGAACGAGATGGATGAGCTCTCACGGCTTGTCTTTGAAATGGAGGAGCGCCGTCACAAAAGTCTGGCCGCTGCCGCAAGCGGTGAGGGCGTAGATATTGGTGATTTGGAGAGTATCGTCGAAGATAATCCAGCTTCCAGTTCACGACTTCACCCACCCAACCGCCTTAGCATCGCGACCATTCCGATGAGCCCCGCTTCGCCTGGCATCCCAACATTATCGCAGGATGATTCTAGTCTCCTAGCTCTTTTTGCTCGTATGCAACCTCTGAGAGCGTCGTTGGACTTTTTACCCATGCGACTGTCTGTATTTGAGACAAGAGCCGAAAAGTCGTTCCCGACAGCATGTGATGAGTTGGAAATGCGCCGCGACGGTTTGGATGGGAATTACAAAAAGTTGGAAAATGATGCCGAATCACTTCGAAAAGAGCTCGGCGAGGACAGATGGGTTATTGTATTCCGCGGTGCTGGACGGCAAGCGCAAAAAATGCATGAATCTGTCGAGCGGTCCCTTGTCAAACTGAAAGATGCTATTGATGCTGGTATGCATCTTACGAACCCGCCTTCAATTACCAAGAAGATCGAAAGCTACGAGGCTAAGAAGACTCATTATGGTCCAGCTATCGAGCGGGTTTTGGCCATTATAGACAAGGGTGTCAAAGATCGCTTGACTGTCAACGGCGAAATCTTACGCCTCCACACGGATATGCAAGTTCGCTGGGAGTCATTGAAACGGCAAACACAGGAGATGGACTCGGCTCTTGAGGAAATCCTTGCCGAAAGGAAGAGCCAGCAGCTGAGGGATTCTGTCTCCAGCATGCTGTCGAATGACTTATCCATGCCGGGCAGTGGACGGGAAACCCCTGGAAGCTCTCCTCCATCATCGGTCATTATGTCAACTCTTGGTTTCGACCCGCACACACCTGCCCCCAAGCAAAAGCAGATTGCGCATATCAGTTCTCAGTCCGTCAATAGAAGACACTCGTCGTTGCCCACGCCGGCGTCTAAACTCTCCAAGATGCCTGGGTCTAGGCTCTCCATGATCCCGAGCTCATCTGCCAACAGCCCAATGCCCCCCAGCACGTTACCACGCCCTGGCTCCAACATGGGATTCCGACCAAGGTGGAACAATTCCACGAATGTCATCGAGGCTGAAACTGGCCACAACTTTAGGCCTCTCAACACGACTACGCCTAGTCCGTATGCTAAGACGCCTGCTACCCAAAGATCTGTCTCGGCAATCTCACCCTCAACAAATTCTAAGCTGCCCACTTTCAGAAGCTCGCTGACTCGAGCTCCCTCCGAATCCCCCAGAGAGGAGTCTCCTAGGACAGGCCACTCTCGGTTATCATTCCGTGAGCGCCTTGCCTCTCCGGGGCCGTATTCGCAGTTGAACTTCCAAAAGGGGGCCAATAGACGCGCCACCATTCAGCCTTCTACCTCGGCCTCCACTGCAGACAGCTATGGCAGCCGCCCCGAAAGCTCTCTGAGCTCGTCTCGCCGGACCAGCCTACTGCCTCAGATGCCCAGAGGTAAGAAAGAATCAAACCGAGGGGGCAGTCCCCTTCCCATCTCATTGGGTCGCTTTGGTTCGCGCAAGTACAGTGACAACCCCCCAGCTGAACTCAAGGATCTCAAACCTAGGTGGCGGTTCTGAGTCATTCCTTACTTCGAAAAGCAGGCTTGGGCAAACAACAGTTCGCCGCCATAGAAAAATTGTTGGACTTGTCCGCTTTGATAGGTGCTATGGTCACCCATTGTTAAATCTCTTTTATCCTTCTACGGACTATCTTGTCTATGATTAGAGAGGAGTCTGGCACGCCACTCAAGTTTGTTTCAGTGCTTATTTATCTTGCTCTTTCTCGTTGTCATAGCGTAGCGTACATGGTAGCGGAGCGATATTTGGACGGAGTTCACAGGGAATTACGCAAAAAAAAACACAATGGAAATGATAGTATTGAGATTCTCTGCCTCGCGTCACCGCTGCTTCATTCTTTTTTTTTGCTCTGGATAATTTCTTTTTCCTTCTTGCCCAATTCTTGGTTTACCTGTTATTTTCTTGTTCATTGTACTTTTAAAAGGGATGGCCGGAAAGGGTTGAATAGGAAGAGGCAGGATAATGAAAGAGGAACAGCTGCCGACCAGACTTGGTGTGCGTGGGAGGACCCCATGTGCTATCCAAGCTGTTTGGTGTAGATAACTTCCTTTATAGCTAGAGATTTTTAATCCACAAACTATGATTGCCTCGATTCAACCATGCATGCTTAATCATAGTAACCTCAAAAAGTGAATGGACAATTAGTCATGGGATGCAAGAGACTTGATAGTTGTTTTCAGTCTACGGTTGCCGCCATTGATAGTATTCCTCGACAATCTCCCACTCGTATTCATGGCTTTTCATGACTTTACCAACCCATCCATCACCAACCCACCCATACTCCTCCTCCACGCTGTAGTGCATCTTACAATATTCCCAAAACTCAGGGTACCAACCTGACTGCTCCCAGTCAATCACACCCGTAATCTTGTAAGAGCCAGGGCTACCGTCTACAATGATGTTGCTGGGAGTGAGGTCCCCATGTGTGAAGTAGATTTCGCCAGTGTTTGGCAAAACATTCATGCCGTACTGTTTACACATGGAGTAGTCTGGGCCTTCTAGGCCAGGTCTCTGGCGAGTAGCGGCGGCGTAGACCCAGTGGTTAAAGGCTTCAATTGAAGGAAATGGCCCATTTTCATAGTCGATCCTGAAGTAACGATCTTGCAAAACTACGCCATTTATAGATCCTATGTGGCAGAGAGCAAGTTAATCTAAATATATAACAAAGCGAAAATAGGTCAAGGGGAGGTTGACTCACCAATCCAACGTTGTTCACCACCTTGGTCGATGCTTCTCAAAGCCTCAACAATCTGTCCAAGTTGACTGGCAATGCGAGTTTTATCCAGCTGGGTGAGGGACAGCCACGCATCAAACAATTCCTGACTGGGCATCAAGCTCATGTAAATGAAATTATTCCCCTTGAATGTTCTCCATCCGAAAACCTCAGGCACTGGGATCTCATTGTGGGGGAAAGCATTTTTTATGGCTCGCATTGTCTGTACTTCTTCGAATTTCAGGGACGCGGGATTATTGAACTTGATGATGAGACTCATGTGTTCATACTTGATAATCCGATGCCGACGACCTCCACGTTTCTCAAGCGCTTCGGAAGGTGTTGGCAAGGATACATAATGCTGAAAGAAGGACGTATCAAGGAAGTCTATATCTCCAGGAGAAGCATCAACTAAGGAAGTCGAGTCGATGAAAGGCTCAGGCCCTCTGATGGGGTCCATTGTGCATATTGAGGATCACTATGAAGAAAAGGATAGTCTTTGTCTTGAATGGTGGGTTTGGTGTGGAGGCTGTGGTGTTTGACAGCTTTGAAGGGTATCGGTACTTCACTAGCATTTCGCTACGCACTGGAACGTTGATTGTTACACATGGCTATCAAAATTAGATGCTCCGCAGTGTCCACTAGACACATTCAGGTGCCTGCGTTGGTGGTATATCGATTGGCTTGTAGAATTGATCTTGATCTTAGGCACCTGTATGAAGTTGGCGTGCCTGCAACTTATATAGCCTGTAGGCAGCAGTACTTGTTTATATGCACTGGTGCCCAAAATAGTCAAACAACTAGCATTTGAAGTTTACGCCAGCCAAGGCCATTAAACGAAATTAAAAAAAGATTCATTGCAACCTATGCTATCAAAAATAGTACACAACCAGTTTGAGGTTTCCAGCGTTAGTAGTACATCTAACGATGAAATAGCCCATACTGTCAAAGATTCAGCCTAGATTCTTGGACAGAACCAACAACACAACTTATAGGCCAAAAAGCAAATATATATATTGGCGTGCGACAAGTTTGGTCAAGAACTAGCTCTCGAGAAGTATAAGTTCCATTCATGGCCTTGTTATCGGCGACTGTGATCCAGTGTCATTGATGCTATCTACTACCTAGGTAGCTAGCGTTCTTGCACGTATCAGCAGTATGGCTCCTCGCTCAGTCTACCTTGCAAAGAACGGCGGCAGCAAAAGACAACGCGCTCGATTCGCCGTCTTCATTCCCAGGGAAGCAGATAACAACACACATAACAGCAAGGACTTCTTCAAGGAGAGTGAATGCTCCGGAACCATCATCCAAGTGGCAGGCGAACCATTGACTGGATTCAGGCATGGCTTCAAACGCAACTACCCGTGCCATAATACCGCGGACCCGTTGCAGAAGCTGGTGTACTTGGGCGCAATGGAATCATCGTATCTCTACGACGCTGAAGGTCGTACAGTGACTGAAGAGAACATTGCTAGGTCGACATTAGAACAAGAAGCTATAAAAATTCTACCACCATCTGGCAACCAAGATATACGTGCTCCTATTAATGGTGTCAGTATTCAAATGAATCTATCATTCAGATAAGTAATACTAATGCCATTTAGGTCAATACTAAGCGATGCCAGGAATGGACGATGGAGTTTCTCCATCACATTGTCCAACTGGGTTTTATCAGTGCTGATGCTATCGCTAATTTGGAGGGAGAGCGAGATGCACCAACTCATGGTATTTTTTGGCTACAAGGGCTAGCTATCTAAGCATCAATCCCATACTACAGGAGTAGATGATTAGATATTACTAGAGAGAGTAATTTCAGTAATAGAGAGGTATTCTATCAATTTCGGGATATGTTAGACATTGAAGGCAAGCCAGAGGGGAAGCCCCAGTCAAGTGATTCATTGAAAGCGTTGCCTCCTACCGAGTTATTTTACCAGTTCATTCAGAGAACACAAAATAATTACATTTCAAGATGGTCAAAGACATCCCGTTCCTTAAAATTAAACATTAGCAGAACTAAAAGCTCATTCAATCATGAAAACACCGTGTCTAGTTCGTCGCCCCTTAGTGCTTGACCCAAGCATCTTTTTGATTAGTCTTCGTCATTCCGTTAGAATAATCCAAAGTATCCGGGATGAGCCGAGTCATACCCGACTTTGTCCACTTCCATTTTCAGAAGCTAGAGTATCATTTAATTCCCAGTGACATCTATCAGCAGCTAAAGACGCAGCCTTCAATTGAAGAATTGTCTAGTATCGGCTAAGAGAAGGAGCATTCAACACGCGGTAATGAGCCCACTACTTGGGATGACGTCAGCGCCGTGTTATCCTTCTAAAGTGGTCTTCACGAAGCTCCCACGCTACCACGTGAGGGCAAAGCACCATGATTGGCTAGCCACCCCGGATGAAAACGCTTAGAAATGCACTTTCTCATGTTGTAGCGGAAATGCAAAAAAAGTACGTACCCTAGCGTGACCGTTTAGACGATATCGCCATTAGGAAAAACGATGTAGAAAGCGCAACTTCGTTTCGGCAACGACAACAGCTCTCACAGTCCATTTGCGAAACACCCAGAAGCACCATGGATGCCAAAGTCGCCACATTCCGTACGTTTACGCAAAATTCTCTCCATCGACTTCATAGCTGATCCCTAGCTAACTCTTTCCTTCCTCCAACCAATAGCCTCGGCCTCTGCGCCAGCCTCTGCGTCCGCAACCTCCGAGAACGCTTCCAAGCCAAAAGTGAGAACCCTCTCGCCTAACCAATATACCAAATATGCGCCAAATTCATCGCTTCTAACCACGTAATAGTCTTGCTGCGCCTGCAAAGAAGAAAAGTCCAAGCGAGACGAGTGCATGCTGTTCTCGAATGCAAAGGATCCTGCTGCGGACTGCGTCTCGCTAGTTGATCAATACAAGACCTGCATGCTGGGCTTTGGATTCAAGGTGTAACGACAGAAATTACAATGTATTAATGAGTCTCCTGAAGCCTAGCTCAGAGGCTATGTACAATATCATATAGACGGCTGGGAAAACAAAATACATGGCATACGATTCCCCTTTCAATTTTGCGAGCTTGACCTGATGGAGATGTGGAATAATGATAGTGAGACCCAAAGATTCAAGCTTGAGCATTAAGATGATAGAGGTGGCCTTGCTCTTATCGTCTTCCATCCCCTTCATATTCAAGAGCTATGGCGTCTCAATGCATCGTTTGCCGAGATAGCATCCCTTTCCCGCCCCAAATACCCTATCATCATCATCTCTTCAAGGTCATTCATCAACGAATTCATCCTTATCGCAATCTCCACCGTCTTCATCTCGACGTCTCTCTTCTGCTCCAGCACCTCTATCAACTTCATCACAGCTTGAGCACGTTTATACCCTCTGCAAAACTGCCCTTTAGTCTCAGAATCACCTTGTCCAAGCCAGCACCTCGCTTACCTTTGTCGTAGAGATTCCTCTTGATAGGCAACTACTTTTGCTCGCAACCCTGCTAGTGCTGCATCTGACTCGGCAACTATCGCCCTGATGCGTTCATCCCGCTCTTTCTTCAACTATTCCCTGGTGAATTTCTTCCCTGAGAGAGGAGGGTGAGTAAATCTTTGAGCACACTGACTTGTAGAATTCGTTTCTGCGCCTGCAGTACGATAGTTCCCGGATCAGAATCTTCATTGGAACGAGACCGAGTATTACCTCGGGCCATTTCGTAGGCGACCGAAACGAGATCAGGGAGTGCGAGTCAAGTAAATGATAGCTTTATCCCGTCGGCAGCCTGCTTCGTCTCCCAATGGTAGATTCCTGCTTCAAGTATTAGAACGAGAATAATCAACAAGATACAGGCCAATTCGAAGGCTTTTTTCAGACTCTTGATTCAAATGGAAATAATAACCATTTTTTGATGAGTGGGTGTATGGGTGTAATAGTCCTGAGCAAGGAAGGCACGCCCAGGCGAGCACTTTCCTCTGTTAGCACTTGCCTCATTAGCGAGGTACCGCAACATGTTCAAATCTGATTAAGGCAACGAAACACAAAAGGAAGCAGCATGAGTTGGTCATAAAATCCCTTCATCATTTCCAGGGGTATTATTATGCATCATCCCGTGTGATGATGCCTTTTTTTTTCTATCTCGACAAGGCAATGTCGTCTATTCTCAAAATCATTTTCACCGTCTCCGCCGCCAGCTCAATAGCACTTGTACTGACTAGTAGCGGTTGCAACACGTTCTCTTTGGAGATGTTGCTGTTGACTCCTCCAGACTTGATGCTGACTCCCGCATTCTTCTCTCCCATCTCGTGTCTGTGCCTCAGATCCGTGACGACTTTGATACTGTTCAGTCCAGCATTTTCTGCCAGTGTTGTAGGAATAACCTCCATTGCCTCTGCGAATGCCTTCCAGCAAATAGCCTCCGTACCAGTCAAGCTGCGTGCCTGCTTAGACAGCTGCGCAGCAATCTCAATCTCAGGGGCGCCACCACCAGCAATAAGAGCCTTCTTTTTAACAAGACAGCGGAGCACGCAGAGAGCGTCGTGCAAGCTTCGTTCGGCTTCTTCCAGGATGAGGGAGTTGGCACCACGCACCACCACGGAGACAGTCTTGCCGGTTGCCTTGGCTCCAGTAACCTTCACCATCCGTGATCCTGAGGATTGCACCTCCTCTACAAGGTCCGCCGAGCCAAGCTTATCCTCGGTGAAGGAGTCAATATCTGCAATAGGCTTGCACCCCGTAGACTTGCAGATAAACTCTACTTCCTCTCGCTCGATATCTTTGATGGCCAAGATACCAAGCTTGGCCAGGAAATGTAGCGACAGGTCGTTGACGGCATCTCGAAGGATAGACTTCTGGATAAAGAGCACATTGCACTTAGCTTTCTTGATCTTCTTGGCCATGTTCAACAGATACAATCGCTCCTCCTTGACAATCTTGTCCATTTGGCGGTAATCGTTGACTTGGATTGTGTTTTCCATCTAGCACAAATGCTAATTAGCAATCGCCAACTACCATTTTCTGAATAGCGCACTTACGTCAGGCTTAGGAGGACTTAGCTGGAATTGAATGAGTCCAATACGAGCCTTCTCCATTCTGACAGGGCCACCAGCATTTTTCAGGACAGGCTGGGTGAGCACCAAGCCATCGACAAGCTCACTGTCTTCAATAGTCCCTCCTACCCTCTTGATAATACGAATGTTGTTGAGATCCACATTTTCAGCCGTCCTAACATCAATAGTCTTGGTGACTGCGTTCACGGCCATCGGGCCAAGCAAGTTGGAGTACTGTGACACAATCTTTGAGGACAGAGACGTGTTGGCAGCTTGTAGAAGAGACGCATTGTCGGTCAATGAGATTGGCTGGGACATATCGTGGAGCACCTCAACGGCGGCAGCAGATGCTCGCTGGAACGCCTCGGAAATGAGAGACGGATGAATGCCCTTGGATAGGAGCTTGTCAGCAGCTCCAAGAAGGCTGCCACAAATGACGACAACTGAAGTTGTTCCGTCACCGGCTTCAACATCCTGAGCTCCTGACAGGTTGACCAACATCTTTGCTGTGGGATGCATGACTGACATGCTCTTAAGCATGGTGTTTCCATCGTTGGTAATAATCGTTTCTCCTTTGCCGCTTCGAATCATTTTGTCCATTCCTCGAGGTCCAAGAGACGTTCTGACAGCGTCGGCCACGGCTTCATCATGATTAGTGACTAAATCGATTTTATCGGGATGGTTATCTGTACCTCTGGCAGCGACAATGTTGGACGACCGCACCGCCATGGGCTTCTCCTTGTCCTGCAACATTCTTAGCGGGGCAGCTCAGGAGCTTCAAAAAAGAGCTGACATACCTTAAAGGTAGCATTTCTGGACTCGCCAGCAAGTGCGGCTGATGCAGACATTTTCGAGAGTGAAAGCCTTTACCGTGATCCTCGAAAAGTCTTGTTGAGAGCAATCGCGTGAAGAATTAGGTTCACAGAGTCCGCTGGCAGCCTGGTTGACATCCCACCTTCTCTGCCCTACTCCGCCATATCATACTGGAAATTTTGGAGTCGGGCGCAGAGATTATCCATGCTCCGGCAGTACACACCTCCCGTAACCATTGGCCCAGAATGGGCTAGCGCACCAGACCCTCCCCAGCGACACACCCATGCATGCAAGCTCAAGGCAACTGAGATTACGGAATGCTTCCATGACCTTCATCACCATCACAGTACACACATTCCGAAGAACTACGAACATCTCCCTCGCTCAATCCCCCGACTTTCTCAACATAATAATAATATTTTGACCGTCTTCAAGCTTATAAACTCGATTTCATTCCCACTGGCAGTGCGTCCAGTTCGCGGATTTCACCATGGTATTGCATTCTCCCAACTACCCAGCCTAAACCACACCTCACCTCTAACAAACGCTAGCCTTCTGCGACCGGTCAAAACTGGGAGAAGTACTCGAAAAAATTCGCCGACGATGAAATAGAAGAAAAGAAGATTACTCCTCTGACAGACGAGTATGGCCATCTACATCAACTAGCCGTTGAGCCGTTGCTGATCTGAAGCTAGGGATATCCAAGTCCTCAAGACGTACGGTGCAGCCCCCTACGCATCCTCCATCACAAAGCTCGAAAAGCAGATCAAGGAAAAGCAGCAGAGTGTGGATGAGAAGATTGGTATCAAGGTACGGAGCCTCTCCAGGAAATCATTTGAATGTACCTAACTCACCTGCCGCAGGAATCTGATACGGGTCTTGCACCTCCTCATCTCTGGGATGTGGCCGCCGATCGACAACGGATGGCTGAAGAGCAGCCCTTTCAAGTAGCACGATGCACAAAGATTATCGCCGACGACAAGGGTGACGAGTCCAAGAGCAAATACGTGATCAACGTAAAACAAATTGCCAAGTTCGTCGTCCAGCTCGGCGACCGCGTCAGCCCGACGGACATTGAAGAAGGAATGCGTGTTGGCGTCGACCGCAACAAATATCAGATCATGCTTCCGTTGCCGCCTAAGATTGATGCAAGTGTTACCATGATGACGGTGGAGGAAAAGCCAGATGTCACATACGGTGACGTTGGTGGCTGCAAGGAACAGGTTGAGAAGCTGCGGGAAGTTGTTGAGATGCCCTTACTATCTCCGGAGAGATTCTCAAATCTTGGTATTGATCCCCCGAAGGGTGCCCTGCTGTACGGACCTCCCGGAACCGGAAAGACTCTCTGCGCCAGAGCTGTCGCGAACCGAACAGACGCCACCTTTATCCGAGTCATTGGTAGCGAACTGGTGCAGAAGTATGTCGGTGAGGGAGCTAGAATGGTCCGAGAGCTATTTGAGATGGCACGGACAAAGAAGGCCTGCATTATTTTCTTCGACGAAATCGATGCTGTTGGTGGAGCGCGTTTTGACGACGGTGCGGGAGGCGACAACGAAGTCCAGAGAACTATGCTAGAACTTATTACCCAGTTGGATGGCTTCAACGCTCGAGGAAACATCAAGGTCATGTTTGCAACCAACAGACCGTCAACTCTAGATCCCGCCTTGATGAGACCTGGTCGTATTGACCGAAAGATTGAGTTCTCTCTGCCCGACCTCGAGGGCCGTGCCAACATCTTGCGAATCCACGCCAAGAGTATGTCCGTCGAGCGAGACATTCGATGGGAGCTCATCTCTCGTCTGTGCCCCAACGCCACAGGTGCTGAGTTGAGAAGTGTGTGCACAGAGGCTGGCATGTTTGCCATCCGAGCACGAAGAAAGGTTGCGTCAGAAAAGGATTTCTTGGACGCAGTTGATAAGGTGATCAAGGGCAACCTCAAGTTCAACTCGACAGCGACGTACATGCAATACAACTAAGGAGATCTCTTTTTTATGTATTTTAATGCGGTGTATGACTATCAAAGAGGGGGGGGATTTGGGATGTGGGCGTGTTCTAGATGCGTCTTTGATATATTACTCCAGCTGGGAAATAGAAGTCGGCGTTTGTGAGCAGTCAGTAGTCCTAAGTTCTGCAGAAATCTGTTCCACCCCTGGAAATCGCCATTAAACATCGTAATGCTCGAAAGATGATGGTCATATTAGAAAAAGTGTATATAATGCTCGCTTTCTTCCCAGCGATATTACAAACCGGTACCGAAGAACAATACTCGACGATTAAGGTATATACTAATTACAATGGCGTCTAATCCCAAGACTGCCATTATTCCTTGGAATAAGAGGAAGGAAAAGGGCCTCCCTTTCCTTCCCTCCATGTATGCATAGACCCCATTCATCAACGCGTGCTGTGCGTATATACATATGTACATTTACCAAGAGCGTAAGAATACGTCGAAAATAGGTTTTCCGTTAGAAAAAAGAAAAAAAAAGAATTCAATGTGCTCTTTTTCCCTACCGCAAATGTCGTGACCTCCCGGGTGCAAGAAGAGCAGAACCCATATATAATAAAAAGCCATGAATCGCAGGACACAAAACAATAATAACAAACATGAATTTAGGCACCTAGCTCCTGCTGATTTGCGCCATTTTAAAAGAACAGAAGAATTGCAACACACACACTAGAGGTGTGGGGTTGTTGGTTTTTTTTTTTTAAAAAAACGATCATGATTTTACTATGCTGCTTCCATCCCAGATAGACACCCCAGACAGACAACTTCTCCTTCTGCTCCCTTTTCAATGCAGCATCTACTGCAGACCATAGAGCAGTGACCGCCTGCGGCCCAGCCCTTACCGGTCTTGCTTGTGGGACTCTTGAGCTCATATGTGGTATCGGTGTCGTTGTGGTTGCTGTTGGTTCCTTGAAGATGCGCCGAGGCGCAATTCTCGTTATCGTAAGCATCATGCATGTGAAAGGACCGTGATAAAACTTCTTGTTCGGAGAGAACTGATGTGGCGATTTCGTCAGCGGCAGGAGTGTTGCTCCAGCCTTGGCATTGTCGGATGCAGACGAAGCACGTTTGCTTGCCGCAGCCTTGGCATTCAGCAAAGGAGTCGAGGTGGGATTTTTTGGTTGGTTTGCGGTGGCATATATGGCATGGGGTGAGCGAGGCAATGCCTGTTCTTTTGCCGTTGTTGTGGTTGTTGTTGGTGGTGGTGGTGGTGGTGGATATTTGGTCCTGCGCTCCTAGTCGAGACTGCGAGGTGCGTCGTCGGTGTGCAAGCGGTGGCTGGTCGTTGCCACTGCCATCGTGGAAGTGAACGTCATCCTCAAAGGTAGTTCTAGGTCGTTTCGATAGTGACAGGATCTTGCGGGCTTGCATGCTACTGCTCGCGCTGTCCTGTGCTGCTCCTGATGTGGTGGCGACGGCGGCGGCCTGGTTGAAGAGGAAGAAGGCTGCAGCTGCTGCTGCTGAGGGCTGTTTCTCGGGCGTTGCTGTGGTTGCTGCTGCGTAAAACCTCAAGACCTCGCTGTTGTCGTCTTCCCACCTGCGCTTGCGTGCTTGTTGGACATCGTCGCCGACGTATGGCATGGTTTCGCTCGGTCGGTTGGATGTTGTCCCACGCCTGGCCAACGCAGCCAGGGGGGGGGGGGGATTGTAAGGTTCTGGTTTGTGAAGTTTATGTATGTCTAGAATGGTAGGATGGTGTGATTGGCGGAAATAGAAGGCTTAGTGCTGTTGAGTGGCCCAGTTGATGTCTTCAAGGGGGTAGGTAGATATCGAGAGCGAACGGCACTGCAAGAAAAAGTGTTGATGGTGGGAAGAAAAAAGGATCGTGGTTGGTGGTGGAGAATCAGGTTGGGTGTTATTATGGTGTTGTTACTACTTGGGGATGGGATTCGGCTTAATCAACGGGTGAATTGCATCCATTAGTTCTGTCAGGTGGTTGTGACGCCCTGCGGCGACTTTATTGGAGGGGTCTGCTTACCGTGCCGCCCACCTACGCTATCAGGCTGAGATTCATTGCGATCTTCCACACTTCAGCCGAGTATCTCCTGGGTAACCAACCACGAAAGTAATGTCGTATCTTGGAAGAGCAAATAAGCCCAATTAGCATGGAGTTGTTAAAGGTTAGTATTGTATTCGTATCAAAATGATAGGTCAACGTCGTCTGTATATGAAGGTCGTCATTGAAATTTGTCGGATGCTTTGAATGACTGGTTCGTCATAAGCTGGAGAATATCCCATGCTCAGTACTGTGCTACTTAAACAACCACTTCAACGCAGTTTGATAAGCTGATAATCAAGAAGCGTTCAACCTACCATTCGTGTATTGTCTCTCTATTCACGCATTCTCTCTGTTGCGGCCGTCATCCATCGACATGTTTGAAGTTAACTCAACTATGGTTGACAAGTTGCTTTCCTTCAGTTTATTCTGTAGCCAAAACAGTATACAGCTAAATTATGTAATAGTAACTTTGGTTTTACGCATTCAACGCTGTACACCATCAAAGGGTCTGATGTGTTGTCGCACGACAGAGCCTAGATATTGAAACGGCGTTGAATTTTATACTCTAACACGGCTACCAACCCCGACATCACATCATGTCAGAAACTCCATCCATTCAACCTGCCTCCACCAACAAGAGATCTTTTTCTAAGGGGGAGACTAGTATACACACGAGGAATTATGGCCTCTTTATCGGCGGACCTTAGTCTCCGCAGGAGGATCGTAAGCGAGCTTCCTGGACTTCAGCCATGCCCACTTGTATCGCTTAACCCACACACTCATAGCCCACAGGGCTGATGTGACAACCAGCACCTTCATACCCATCTTCTTGCGCTCATCCATTTCAGGCTCTGCGGCCCAGTTGAGGAATTCAACAACGTCCTTGGCCATCTGAGAGGAGGAGGCAGGAGTGCCATCCTCATATTCCACCAGGCCGTCGTACAGAACACGAGCCATACCAATACCAGTGCCAGGGAAGTAGGGGTTGAAGTTCATGCCGGGGGCGACCTGGGCACCAGCCGGGGGTTCCTCAGGGTAACCGGTTAGCAGGTTGAAGATGTAGTCGCAGCCGCCGTGTCGGGCCTTGACAATCAAGCTCAAATCCGGCGGGAGAGCACCGTTGTTGGCGAAACGGGCAGCCTCCTCGTTCTTGTAAGGATCAGGGATATAATCGGCAAGCTTTCCTGGTCGCAACTGGATCTCGCCCTGTTCATCAGGCTCGCCAGGGTACTCATTCTCTTCGGCGAGAGCCTTGGCTTCGTCGACAGTCAAGATGGTGCCGACAAGAGTTCGGTATGGAACACGGTTGAGGGAGTGGCAGGCAGCGCAAACTTCACGATAGACCTGGAAACCTCGTCGGAGACTAAGAATTGTGTGAGTGGTCGAACTGGCGGCATAACGTCTGAGAGAGTGGTTTATTCTTACGCCTGGTGATCAAAGGACTTGAACCACTGCTCGTGAACCCAAGGGTACTTGGTAGGGTGCAGACTATATATTTTTTATGTTAGCAACGGATACCACATCGATCGTGAGCTCGCAAAGCAGCTTTATGCCGCATTAGGCACACATGGCACAAATTGGCATGCCAAGTCTTCCCAAGCTGGGGAAACCACATACCCTTCCTCCGCAGGTGCCGAAGCGAAGGCAACAGGTCCATAGAGATGGTAGTACCAGGCAATGGAGCCGGCAGCGAGGGTTGTCGAAGCAATAGCCGCAATATTCAGTCGCGCGGGAGAAGCTTCGGAAGCAGCCCGAGAGCTAGTCGAGGCAGCACGCTAAACAAGATTCAATTGTCAGTAACCGTTCCTGTCATTTGTTTCTGAAAATGCTCGATGCGATTGACGTCGTGTCGGAGGTGTGGTCTAGGTGTTGTTGTTCCCTCGGCAGAAAACCAGAAGTACCATCGTGGGACCTGGGCAGCAGAAGCACGAGCCTGTGGCCTACCTTGGAGAAGTTGACGGCGCCATTTCGTAACCCATTGAGGGTGCGCGTCGAGCGCAAAGAGGACCTTGCCAACATAATTGGCAAGCTATACCGTAGCCGCAAGAGGTGCCGCAATCAGGATTGAGACGGCGATGGTATCGATCTCGGGGGTCGGACGTTCTAAAGGGCTCAGCGGGAGAAGTCATTCCATCAGAGAAAATCCATCGTTCCGAAATGGGCCGACGCTGATTGGTTCAGTCACGTGCGCATGGGAAGTTCTCGGCAGAGTGGAGGGACAAAGCTCTGACAGTTGTTCACCAGCTGTCACACAACTGTCAGACAGCTGTCAGGCCCGCTGTGGCAACGCTGTACCTCAGATACTGTATACCTTAGGTCACTTCAAAGCCTGGCCCCTTGTCCTAATCTTCACTCGGCTCAGGCTGTCTCCAAAAAAAAAATGAAGTGACCGCCCCGACTCCGTCCAGACAGGCGTCCATTTGTTTATGCCCCGCCCCCACTATCAAGACAATTGATCCATCTGCTTCACCAGCACCACCAGTAAAGGCTCACCAGCAAACCCAGGGCTCGCAGCCTCTTACATATAAGGCAACTTTTGGCTTATTCTGACGTGGATCACTTCCTCCATAATTCCCCTATTCGCTCCCAAATGGCTGTTTCGAAGAAGCTGTTTACCCTGGAAGGCAAGGGTCTGAAGCTGGACACGGCCGAGGATCTCAAACCTCACATTGCTGCTCTGGAATCTCAGCATGATGTCGAGGAAGTCCGACTTCTAGGAAACACCCTAGGTGTTGGCGCCTGCAAGCTTCTCGGTGAGGTCCTGGCTACCAAGAAGACTCTGAAGGTATGCAGCTTCCCGCACCCCTGGCCGCATGGATCCTGCATAGCTGACCAAACATCCCCCAGGTCGCCAACTTTGCTGATATCTTCACTGGCCGACTCCTAAACGAAATCCCCGAGGCCCTCTCCTCCCTCCTGACCTCCATCCTGAACCTCCCTAACCTCAACACCATCAACCTAAACGACAATGCCTTCGGCCTCAACACGCAGGCTCCCTTGGTGGCTTTCCTTGCCGCGCACGTTCCTCTGCAGCACTTGTACCTGAACAACAATGGCCTCGGCCCTCACGCCGGCATTCTCATTGCCGACGCTCTTTCAGAACTCCACGCCAAGAAAGAAGCTGCTCGCAAGGAGGGCAAGCAGGTTCCTGATCTCGAGACTGTCATCTGCGGCCGCAACCGACTGGAAAACGGCAGCATGACGGCCTGGGCAAAGACTTACAGTCTTCACAACAAGATCAAGGAGATTAAGATGGTGCAAAACGGAATCAGGCAGGAGGGCATCTCCCACCTACTCAGCGAGGGCCTCAACAAGGCCACTGAACTGCGAGTTCTAGATCTACAAGACAACACTTTTACACTCGTAGGTGCCAAGGCCCTTGCTAAGGTTGTGTCCACATGGACGGAGATTCAGGAGCTGGGTGTGGGAGATTCCTTGCTAGGTGCAAAGGGAGGTGTGTTGGTGGCTGAGGCTCTATCTCAGGGGAAGAACAAGAAGCTTGAGATTTTGCGATTGCAGTACAATGAGATCAAGGCCAATGGCGTCAAGGGCTTTGCCCACGCCGCCAAGTCTTCCCTGCCCGCCCTAAAGCGAATTGAGCTGAATGGCAACAAATTCACTGAGGAGGACGACTCCATTCTTGCGCTGCAGGAGCTCCTCGATGAGAGAAAGGAGGAGCACGGCAGCGACGCTGTCGCCGAGGACGAGTGGGGTGTAGACAGCCTGAGTGATCTTGAGGAGGAGGACAGCGACGAGGAGGAGGAGGAGGAAGAGGAAGAGGAAGAAGAGGATGTCAAGCCTGAGGCAAAGGCCGAGAAGCTCATCAAAGAGGCTGAGGAGGCGCAGGAAGAACCCACTGTCCAGCTCAAGGACAAGGATGTGGATGCCCTGGCCAAGAAGTTGGAGAAGACTGAGATTTAAACAACAAGAAAGAAAAGAAGAAGAAAATAATACAGTCTTATCTATTTCATTTCATGGGGTTTGGACTTGGACGATGGATGAAATTCCTGTTCCCCAGAGAGTACTGCTCATCATGAATGAAAAGCGATACCCTATATTGAAGAGATTCGAGGTGTTTATATGCTGCTACGTTGTTGACGCCCATGGTACTGGGCAAAGTGCTCATACATAGTCATAGGGACGCTTAGAAAGAATTCATATACCTAAACATAGATCTCACAAAAAAAAATATACACAGTATAATCAGAAAGAAAGAATTATCAGAGCAGAATATAGTTTGTATTACTATCAAATTTGATAATGCCGTAGTTCACAGGAGCCAAACGAGTATGGACATGGCCAAACTACAGGACGGGGAAAAGGGGGGAACATACCTTTTTTATATATATTGCGTCACCAAGGCCCCTCTGTGACAAACAGTTAGCCCTCACATAAAATATCCAAAGGGGTATGCATATGCATGGGGAGGGTTTGGGAGCGAATATAGGAACGTGGTAGGTCTTGGAGGAGGTAGGGGAGATAGTGATCCAGAAAAGAGAACAATGAACACTTCTACATGTAAGCCCCCAAGACAGGTCCAGAAAAATTTCCCCCTTCCAATAATGATCTGATCTGCTTCTCTTCTAACATTAAAAAAAAAAGAGAGGACATGATGGTATCCCAAATTATTTCCCACACATCTCATCAATCGTTCAAACAAAAAGAAAATCCTCCGAGGTCAGTCTACCAGACTATCTAACAGCGCCAGTTTCCGCTGCTCGGAAAAGACGTGCAGCGTATATTTTGTATATTATCCCTTACATATCCATAGCATCCACGGCCTGGTTCCCCCGATGCTGTTCGAATGATCCATACTGCTCTGCCATTGCCATCTGAAGCTGATGCCGAGCATAGTCAGCCCCAAGGTAGACAGGGTCTGTGGCTGGGGTGTAGCTGGGGCCGCCGATCGAGGTTCCGAAGTGACTGTAAGCGTCTGTTGGGCGTGAGTTGGTGGGATTACGCTCTTGTTCACGACGCATGAGCTCTTCGTATCCAGACATCATGTAGGGCTCAGAATCCTGATTAGCCTGGTGAGACCAAGTGCTGTCTACGGCTTGGACTGGTGTTCCATCCAGGCTCATAGTCTGACTCTGCTGTTGCTTTTCATACCGAATGCGAGCCAGATGCTCCTCTTGTTCCAATGTGGTGCTGCTCCACGCAAGGGCAGGAATCTCTCCGCCACCATTTGGAGGGCAAATGCTCCAAAGATCGACTAGCCGCTTCTTCTGAGGCATGTCGGCAATTCGGAAGAGTTGGAGTTGTGAAGGTGTAAGTGTGGAAGGATCAACACCATGGTTTCTCAGAATGACTTCTGATGAAATAGCCTCGCTTTGTGCAGGCTCCGATGAGCGCCTCTGAAAATCCGAGTTTTGTTGCTGTTGGGCTTTGGCAATGTGAGCCGAGTGATTATAGTGTTGGGAGATGGAATAAACAATAGGTTGGCTGGGTTGAGAGATATGTTCCTCTGGCATTTCCTTAGGAACCATTTCGGGGTTGAAGGTTAAATTGCGAGAAAAGAGGGCTGCGAGATCATCATGGATCTGCATGTTGGCTTGTACGGACACCATTTTTTTCTCTGTGGAAGACGATGTTAGTCCTATGCTATGACAAGGAGGAGAATGTCTATATATTACAAAGTGAGTCTTGTGTATATGATGGTGAAGGGTCTTTTTGGTGGGGGCTTGAAAAGACAATAGCAAATTGACAGTTCAAATGCGAGCTATATTGATTGCAAACTGACTCAATTATTAAATTTTGAAGAACAATCAAGTTAATTTTTGTTCTCTCTTTTTTTCTGTTTCTTCGCTTTAACGGACTTGTCCGGGATGTGCGAGCCTTTTTTTTTAGGTCGGGTATTGTTGGGTAGCAAGGAGACGGAGACGAGACGAGACGAGACGGTTGGGCTTCAACCCAGAAAGAGAAGAGGGAGAAAAAAGGCACGGTAGAAACTTGTTCTATTGGGCTACACTAAGATATGTCAAGGCGAGACGAGGTCGCGAAGGTATTTTTAAAGACAAGCAGGAAAGTATTCAAGAGGAAGCGAGAATGATGCCTCTCGTTCCCCTTATAGTGCTTGCCTGCTGGGCTTCAGAGGGGTTCGTGCCTGGAAGCGGAGATATTGGGCTGCAGGGCAGGTGATCGGGAGACAGCTCGGAGCGGCAGTGGGGGAGGGGAATATCGGTGTGCAGCTGAGAACAGAACAGAAGCGATGTTGGTTTCAAGAGAGAGAGAAAGTGGGAGGCAAATATCTCAAGCTCAAGAAGAGTTAAAATATCGCAACGGGCGGGGTGAGATGGGTGGTTTTTTTTATAGCAGATGATATTGGGTGCGCGGCCAGATGGATTTGTAACTCTTATTATACTCGTAATCACAAACGCCAGGCTGTTCGAGATGTTGGGGAGAGGGTGGAGTGAAGGCGCGCTCTAGCAGGCAGGAGGAGCTATGAATGAAGGAGGGGGGCATCAGCGGAGGTCATAAGGCAAGTCAGAGACGTCCGGCGGTGGCTGTGACGCAAGACATCATTTTGTTGCTGTCACTGTGCTGGATGGACTGGTCATGCGCTTTGTTCAGATACTCGCAGTACCTGGCAGAGTGACTTGGCCAAGCTGGAGCATCAGGCCTTGCTGGGTGTTCAGAGACGGATGTTGAACAGCGGCGGAAGTGTGTGTACATCCCTCTATACTTTTGATATAACACGGAGCTGACGGGATGCTGCTAGCGTGGCGAATGGCAGCAATGTATTCCTCCCATCCCTCGGCCGAAACAGCGGTGCTCTGACATGGTCCGTGACGAAACCGGTTCACTATGGAGGGGAGTGCAATATGCACAATACAGCACCGAAACGAATATGGACAGGCAAATAAAGTGTCTGGGTACCTTGGCCCCATATCCTCAGTAACGAGAACAAAATATTCACCAGATGACGAACAGCAAACATCAGGCCCATCCTCTCTTGACTTGTTTGACTCTCTGGCCCTTTTTACTACACACTGGCAATTTCCAACATCAACTCATCCCGAGAGCAAAACGCCATCTCACCGCCCGTCTCCATCTCACTTTTTTTTTTAGCGAGTTTTAGGTTGAGACGCTGTCAAATCCGGTGATGCTTTAGGGTAGGCCTGAGCTAGAGGGGCCTGCCTAATTTTGATCATGTGCGAAATTGCGTTCCATCCTGCTTGATGATGTCCCAACAAATTCATCAAAATGTTCTAGTTTCAATATAAATGCATATTATTTACGTACCAATTTTAAGGGCTCTAGAAAGCCTATCCTAGTGGGTGATACAAATAGTAAATTGTGCGTCAATATATGCACTTTATCCAGCAACCCCTCGTCATCTCTCATCTTCACCCCACGAAACCAGATGAACATCTGCAAGCAGGGGGGGATCGTTCCGAGTGGCAAATGTGGCATGTGGCATGTGGCATGTGTGGCGGTGACCCTGGGCGGGGAGCAATCAAGCCACTCCCGCTTCCTGTCACCACAAAATTAGTTTGAACATTACTATCAGCCACGTATGCTTCCCTAGCCTCGTCACCGCTGAGTAATCTGTGGCTGAAGCAGCTTTTAACGCCTCAGGCAGAGTTGCGTCCAGCCTTGTGTGCGGTTGTTGTAACTACGCAGCTCTCAGGCTGCCTGGTGCTAGAGCTCCAAAGTGCAACGCCGGCGGACGACATCTCGACTTTGACCAGCAGCTTCTATACGCTGGACATTGCACAACCCTCCCTTTTCCAAACACCCGACAACCCCTCCCCTTTCACTGGTCGAGTCAGTTAAAAGCGTCACAAAGCAGCAAAAATGGTAAGCTTCACGTTGCCCGCATGACTTTCACAGCTATATTCGGCGGGGGGGAAGCTAACAAGGCAATCCCGTAGACGTCGATCGGTACCGGTTATGACCTTCTCAACTCCATCTTCTCGCCCGATGGACGAAACTTCCAGGTCGAATATGCTGTCAAGGCAGTAGAGAATGGCGGGACCTCAATCGGCATTCGATGCAAGGATGGCGTTGTCCTGGCCGTGGAAAAGATTGTCGCATCCAAGCTGCAGAAGCCTGGTGCCAACAAGAGAATTGCCAGTGTTGACAGTCATGTTGGAGCTGTATGGATACCTGAACCTCTTCTGCGGTAGCTTCCCTGGAAAACCATCACTCACAATATCTTACAGGTGTACTCTGGCATGATCCCTGACGGACGTCATTTTGTCGACCGGGCTCGCGATGAAGCCCAAAGCTGGCGTCAAAACTTCAAGACCCCCATCCCCACAGCCGATCTTGCCTCCCGCATGGGCGGCTACCTCCAAGCATACACCATGTACGGCTCAGTCCGGCCTTTTGGCATCACCGCTATTATCGGCGGCGTCGACACCGCAGAGGAGACACCCGTAGACGGCGAGGTCGGCTCAGGACCCGCATGCGGTGCCGGTGGCAAGGTGCCCGGCACCCATGGTGGCCCTTTCCTCTACATGATTGAGCCCAGCGGCCTCTACTGGGGATACTATGGCGCGGCGACGGGCAAGGGCAGACAAGCAGCCAAGGCGGAGCTCGAGAAGCTGGACTTGCCAGCCGGGAACATTACGCTGCACGAGGCTGTTAAGCAGGCCGCTAGGATCATCTACATTGCGCACAAGGACAACAAAGATAAAGAGTTTGAGCTGGAGATGACCTGGATCAGCATCGCCGATGGCCCGACAAAGGGACGGCACGTAGAGGTGCCCAAGGAGCTGAGGGAGGAAGCTGAGAGATTAGCGCGGGCGGAGGATGACTCTGATGATGATGACGATGATAAGAAGGGTGATGACAAGATGGAAGACTAGAGGAGTTTTATTGAAAGCTTGATTTTTTCGGGGTCCATAATGTACTATTCACAAAACAAAAAGGGAAGGCTTATAGAACAATGCTTCCTCTGGATGACAAATTTCGCATAGACACAAAAGCCTTTTTTGTGTCTCCTCCTCCTTTTCGTATTGCAAATCTGCTAACCATTAAGCTAAACCAAATCCTTTTTCAGCGTGTGTACATATGTACATGGGTTGTTTTCTCTCCTTTTCAAGGGTATCTGTCCACTGTCCTATTATCAATTTTTAGCTTGGGAAGCATGGTTCTGACACCAGTTGTTCCAATCTGCAAAAAAGGCATTTTGCAGCCGAGATTGACCAAGCACCCAGTCCGACTGCGTCTTTGCATACACGGCCGCAGCGCTCTTAACCGACTCCTTGTCTGCTACGAACATGGCCGAGGTGATGATCAAACTAGCGGCACTGGCCGCCTTGGAATACGCATGCGAGTTATCCTTGCCTGCCTCGTCATGTACTTCCACCAGCACAGCCAGCAGCTCATCAGCACCAGCTGCAGATGCAACTGGACCTGGACCTGATTCCTCGTCTTTCTTGTCACTGACGCCGTTGCTGTTGCTGCTGCTGCTCCTTGCCTTCTTCATGCCCTTCTGGTAGTTGAGAATAATCTCACAGGCACGACTGCCAAGTGTCTTTGTGGTGGTCGTGCGCATAAGGCTAAGCAGCGGGATGAGTATGGAAAAGGCTAAGGGGCTGAGGACTTCGTTCTTGATGTAGATGTCGAGGAAGTCGAGGATGCGGTGCTTGAAGTTGATGACGGATTGCTTGGCGTCCTTCTTTTGCTTCTTGCTGTCGGGGCGGGATTTGGATTGTTGCTTGAAGACTTCGGCTAGCTTTTCGTCTAGGGCCAGCATTTCGGAGTCGGACATGTCGGCATCGGTGTCGGATGATTCTGCATCTGCATCTTTATCTAGACGATGACTCTTTAATATCTTTCCGACAAGCTCATCCAGGTCTTGAGGACCCTCTTGCTCGCCATCTTCCTCTTCATCATCCTCGTCATCTTCTTCTTCGTCGTCGTCGTCCTCCTCCTCTTCGTCACTGCCGTCATCGCTGCCTTCTGAGCCAGCGTCATTGAGGCCCACAAACTCGACATCAGAACCTATCTCAACATCTGAGAGCTCCTCAACATCTTCGACATCATCACCATCATCTGAAGACGCGTCTTCATCATCAAGGTCCATGCCATCCTCGTCTGTGTTGAATAGCTCTTTCTGGCCCTTGGTGCTCTCGTTTGTAGAAAGGGGGCCAGTCAGTAATTCCAACCCGCCTGCTGAGATCTGACTGGTGAAAGCTTCGAATACTTGCTGAGATACTTGCCGCATCAATGACGAGGGTCGCGCGACCATTGATAACAGGATTTCAACGAGGAATTCAGAGCTTCCTGAGTCTTCGTCTTCATGCTTGCCCTTTTGTAGCCTCTCGTGGAACTGCGCCAAATCATCCAACACTTCCATGGCATCGGGGTCTTCGTTGTATAGCTGGAAGATTGAAATAGCATGGAGCATTGCTAGCCCTTGAGTCAGGCTCTTGTCATTTTTACTCTTGGTTTTTTGTTTCAGGAGCTTGTGCATTCTTGATAGTGCGCTCTCAACTGCTGACTTGATTTCTTCAGACATGGTTATCGAGCTCGAGTCAATGGATGCAACCGCCTCACAAAAGACAACAAAGTCGTCTGTCTGACGTGTCAACTTTGCCAAGGATGACTCTAGTCTCGAGCGTGCAAACTCTTGTATCGGCTGGGTTAAAGCTTCTTGGGGAATGTCGTCTGGTCGTGAATATGCTAGGCGGGACAATTGCTGAAGGGCAATGCCAAGTGCGCTGCCTTTTTGGTCATTGGATTTGGTAACGTAGAGTCCTGACGAAGCGGAAGCACTGAGAACCTTGGAAAGATAATCCACATGGACCCTAAGGGTAGTTTGGGCTTCACTGACATCCACCTGAGATAAACCCGCAATGGGACTTTGAATAACTTTCAAAGTCCCTTTCTCGTTTCCTGGATTGAAATTTTGAAGAAGCTTGTCAATAGTTTTGGTGCTCGTGCGCTGATCGAAGTTGTAGACTCCGTTCCTGCCCAACAGGTTCTCCAAAATTGGCACAAGTGCTGTCGTGTGAGACGCTGCTACGGCTTCGATCGCCTTCAAAGCTTTGACTGCCGCTCGATGTAGATATCGATCTTCCTTGGCAGCCTGGTTCATCAGAGATATCATGAGGTTCTTGCTGAAAAGTGTTTGTAGTTGGGATTGCTGATTGATTAGGCTCTCAAGGAACTTCTGGAAGACCATGAAGCCCTTAAATTTTTGACCGTCTGTGGCCTGCTTGGAAAAAAATCCATCTATGTAGTACATTAGCATCTTCATCATATACATATATAATATATACACATAGTGATATATTTAGCTTACCATCAACTACTCGGCCCCAGAAGTGGGCAAAATCCTCGCTCTCGGTATCACCTGCCTTCACATAATGAGCGAGAATGAGATCCCAAACAAAATGCAACTGAGCAGTCCAGCTAGCCTGTTTGTTGTTTCTTCCAGAAGGATCTTGCGTAGACTCGTTAAAACTTTCCTTCAACACGGCAGTCAACTCCCCCAAAGACTTTCTTGATAATGGGTGTTGCCATGGCTTTACTTTCAGGTCAGGGAAACGATCAAGAGCAACAAGCCAGATGGCAACGCCTTCAGGGGTCTTTGCAAGACCGGCATCTGACAGTTTTTCGAGAGTGGACTTGGTCTGCTTAAGATTCATTTGGGCCAGAGCCTGCACCAAGACCCAGCCACATTGGGATCGAAGCCAGACCTTCTTGTTGCTCAGCTTTAACAGCTCCTCCAGTACGGTGTTCCATCTCGATGGCTCTAAGAATAGGGTTCGAGATTTGACAAAGCACTCGATTCCGAAAAGCTGGCCGAAGAAAATATCACGTTCTTCCTGTCCTGGGATATTTCCAACGACCTGCGCCTTTTCTACCAGAAAAGAGAAGACTTTATCAAAAGTCAGACCACTGTACTTTGATGATAGAGCCGTAGAATTGTCGCCAAAAAGCTGACCCAGAAGCTCGGTGAGGACTAGGCTGAAACCAATGCGCGATGCGTTACGGCCGCTCGCTAGTCCACGGAAGAGTCGTCGGTCGAGATGCCTCTGGAGCACGGCCTCCGGGACGCCTTCGCCACCGAGAAGTCCAGACACTATGCAGTCGGCGGCCTCAATCCGGTCGTTGTCATCTTCGCTACCCAGGAGTTCATAGACAGCTCCTTCGCGCTTTCTGTCTTCGATCGTAGGAGCTTCAACAAATGGAATTTTGTCTAGGTTTGGCTTCGGTTTATTGTGAATTACAATGGTGGTAGACTCGCCGTTTTTGACCTTTTTCTGAGAGTTTGGGGGTGCATTGGGTCCATCTTTGGCCCCGCGCTTCCTTTTACTTCCCATTTCGTTTCAAAGCAGTCGAGAAAACTGCATTGTCGAGGAAGTCTTGCTTCATACAATTCATGCCATCATCCACCATTGCCTCCATTGGAAATTTCCTGTGATAATAGAATTCTGCCTCGCCAGACCGCTCTTGATGCCCCACCAACCCGGGAATCGATAAAGGAATGGTCTCCACGCTTCTCCGCATGCTCAGGTACGCACTGCTATTCTCGGTACGATGGAGACCTTCCTGGTCACCCAAATCTCCCGCACCCGGCAACGGTGGGATGATGTCAATTGGACAATCTTTGAATGGCATCTACCCTATCATCCATCCCGAGATCGCTTAAAAGGCAGCAGTTTTATGTCTGCCGGTTATATGTGCTAAAAGCCAGGGCGGAAATTCTGCCGTGTCTGTCGCCGGACGCTCCGCCCCTCCCATGATAGCGTCCGACAAGTGAGGAGAGCCGGGCATCATAATTATCCATCATCCAAATCTATGTGGGGGGGGGCTGGAATGAGCTATCGTGAAGAGTTTTCGATCTTAATTGAGGCTCGGAGTTGTTAGATCGACGGCCAATGTGACACCGACTAGAGCTAGCGGCAGCTACATGTGACTTCGTGGCTGCAGAGCTTCGGTTGCTGGGCGGGCTGCGGGGTTAAGACGCGATTTTATTGTTTACTTTGACGCGCACTGACGCCATGTTATTTTCCGTCTCCCGCTTTCCTCTTACGACTTGGCAGTTCGCAGCCTCATCAACGCGGGCCAGTGCTGACTCTGAAACCAATGCATGCACAAGCATCACATTGTATCTCCACCGCCCAGCACCTTACTGGTCATGGACGAAGCAATTAGGTTGTATTTTTCTTGCATCGGATCAGAAGGACAGCTGCTAGCGACATCCCTTTGAGCAAGGATTTGGATCATGGTGAGCATTTTTTCCCTTGCAAAAGAGGGCGGAGATAACCTCTCGGTCCATCCGTATTAGGAAACGTCAAAGGATTTGCCAGGCTCGCCGTCAGCTGAAAGTGGAATTGTGGATGCCACCGAAGCGCCGTTTCTAGGCGTTATTGGATGGTTGTGAAAGCTTCTCTAGCAACTGACGGGTGCTTAGATGCTTCTTCGTCATCAGCCTTGTGGAAGCGCCTTGTGAAGCGGCATAAAAAGCCCGTTGCGCAATGAGCGTGTAAACAAAGCGTTCCGCTCCGGTGCTGTTACTCTGGCTAAAGGATTGGCTTTACGGCTTCTATACGCACACTTTGCGGCTCTGTCACAATGAGCTGCATACAGCTACGACTTATGAATAAGAAAGCTTCAAAGGAAGCGGCGTCAACGTGCGCTTGAAACCAAACGGTCTTGTCCCGTAGGAAATGTTTGTGTGCGCCGGATGCATATCTGCATGCCTATAGGTTGTTGACTTCTGCCGGGATCGTATTATACAGACAGCATGAATCTTTTCGCGGCGCCAGGGTGCGGCGCTAGTCTTAGCAGAAGTGTAACCTTGCTTGCCTTGGTTTTTCCAAGGACGATCGTCTACCTAAAACGAGAATGCTCGTGTGTTGGCAAAATACCCGTGTGGTTAGTTTCTGTCAAGCACCTGCTGGGTGGATTGACGAATGACGTCCACGGTTCTTCCCCGAGACTGTCAATGACGAAATCCTCAGCTGGGAGAAGCGGTGGAATGACTAGACAGTTTGTCAATTGACAGCGAAAGGTTCTGGACGTACCGTCATATGGGCGCAGATCTTGATATGAAAAAAAAAGGGATCCGTTCGAGACGGTCCTCATTCTAATATGTACCTTGCCGATGAGATTGCCAAGTCTCCGCATACAGGCACATTTTGTACATGAATGCCTACCGAGATGCGCCGGCGGAAGACAGAGCAAATTAAACCACAAAACTACAGCTTTGTCTTGGGCCCCGTTTCATGGAAAGTTATGGGAAGCCAGCTTGCAGAACTTTGCTTTTGGCCGTGGGTATCAGAATGATCAGCAGGCCATTGCTTCACTTTGAAAACAAACAGCTGTTTGAAGGCCCTGTTCGTTTGGGATTGAATGCAACAGCTCTCCACCTATAGCAGAGCATCTAAACAATCGAGGGCAGTGCCAACAGACCAATAGACGGATGAAGGAGAGTTGTGAACGGTCGTTGCCAGAGGCGCTGCACAGACAGCAGGGTTTTTGCTCCGCCAGCCTGCAGCAGCTGCTGGTTGCACGCTTTTCGATTAGGCGAAGGCCGACCTTCTCCGGCGTGCGGAGCAGCTAAGCAAAGCACCAACTGCCTATAGTAAAGTGCATCGACGGCCATCGTCAGGGAAACTGAACACGCCATCTTGTTTGATTCACACAGGACAGATAAGATCAGCGGCGACAATCCAGGGCGCTGGGTGGCTGTCTCTGGTGTCTCGTGGGGTCAGTAAACGATGTCGATGTCTGTCTGGCAGGCACGCCAGGGCAAAGGAGGAAATGACCGGTGTCGAACCGTCGTGGACTTATTATATGAGCGACGACGCTCCGACCCAGTCAGCAACATACCTGATAGGGCCCAGAGCTGGCGCCCGTCTGGCTAGTCGAGCTAAATATGGTGGTGGAAGCAGAGTTTGGAACCCTGCGGGCGCGTTCACTGGATGAACGAACCAACCGCCGCGGGTGACGACATGCATGGTTGCACACCCGAGCGTCCAACACACGTTGTGTGCAAGGCGAAGTGTTTGAGCTTGTACGACTGCGTCCGGCATATTATTGACTGTAATCTAGCTATAGAGCACCTACCAAGTAGCACCGCAGCAGTAGCACTACTACCAAGCAGGCAGTGCGATTGATGCCAGCCTGCCGCTGCAATGCCGCTGCGGTCCCGAGGAAATCCGCAGACGGCGCGAGCTTTCCTCGAAGTTGCGCTGGGGTTTTAGTTGGAGTTTGGCATAGAGAGCTGTATGTATGTATGAACGTAGTGCTGTGCAGGTGGGCTGGGCTGGGCTGCATATGCGTGCATGCACTTGCTTATTTGCCTGCTTGCCTGCCTGTACATATATATGGATATACGTACATGCATGTCTGTATGTGTGTGCCTATCTATATGCGCACGTACTCCGTACTTTACCATACAAGATGCTGAGGAGATGTTCTGCAGCATGTTTGTCTGTTTACATTGGGCCACGCAAGGGATGCGCCCCGTTCTGTAGAATATCCCCAGAAGCTTTGAATGTATGCACTTATTGCTTGCACTGTCCAATGACGATACCAATTGCAGTTACCTGGTTGCCGGCCTGGCGCAGGAGGCCGACCTTGGTGAAAAAAGTTGGAAGTGGTTTGTTCCAGGCTAAAAAAGACTTCACTACTACCTCCCTCTCAGCTTCCCAAATGCGTATGTATATGTCATAATCTAGGGCGAAACAAATGCTCAATTTCGCAACTTTGCCCTGGATGTCTCAATTGGCGAGGCATTGATCCCCCTCGGCAAGGCCCGCCATGGAAAATTTACCACGGGGGACCCAGGGAACTGGTCAATTGACCGAAATCAACTGCTGGAATCCCCTCTAATGAGCTCCGTGTGAGGTGCGCCGGATAGGGCACGTCTCACCGCCGCTTGGGTCAGCGGATGATGTATCTACATACTCGTTGAGTACACAATTTGTGCGGTAGTGGCAGGTATTGTGGCAGAAAGAGGAGGGAGCTTCAAACCAAACCCTGCCCCGGGTGGTCGTATACTCGTAATTGTAATTGTCCCTCCACTGTTCATCAGTCACTCAGTCAGTGGTGTCAGGGTGCTGCGGCATGGATGGGGAGCTGTTACCGTTGGTTACACGGCGGCCGAATAGAGAAAGGTACGGACGACTGAGTGGGCAAGGCACAATTCGGGCTAGCGAGCAACCTACCTGTGTCTGGCAGTATTATTTGATGTACCTGCACTACAGTCGAGGCTAGCGAGGCTGCTAAGCGCCCACTGGACACAGCGCCCCACCCCTCGCTGAGCAACCACTCACGGCGCCAAAGCTGTTATGGCCAGGGAGCTCCGTCACTAACTCGAGGCTAATAAACCGTGGTGGCACGGGCTCGGGACAGCTGAGGAGGAGCGGTACCGCCGCTGGGACTGGCTGAAAAGTTCTGTTGCAGGTCCCCCTTCTGGTCTCCATTGCTCTAGTGCTTCCTTGAGTGCTCCAGTCTGCTTCCCCTCACCCAGGGCCTGGCTCCAGCAGCAGGGCCATCGCTGTACGACGGGCACTACCCCCCTCTAATCACCCCTAACAACGTCCTATCTCCATCTCAAGCACTTGGTTCCTAGTCCTGACCCTGGTGGCACGGCCATTCAAAAGGCGTTGCTCCCTCACCACCTTCTTCGCTCCTTTCTACTTCCACCCAATCCGCCATCGACGGCAACGACAATCAGGCAATAGGCTCGTCGACTTCGATTCGAGCGCCGCTTTTCTTGTGTGGACAAGTGAACAAGACTCTCCCTCTTCTAATTGGGAAGTTGAAAACCATCCGGACGGATCTTACACGGCGATTTTTTTGCCCTGTACGGCTTCCTGGGTGCTCACACAACGAAAGGCGGCAATTCCTCATCCAACCTTTACAAGGCTGAACTAGGAACTCGACCAACGACTCTGCCTCAAAACGGAACGAGCCTTACGAGACGAACTGATCTTCATGTTTGCCGACTCTCTAATGTCCTCTGCACGATTATAACGAGCAATTCACGAAACACATTTGTTGCAACACCCCACCGTGAACCTGCCAACCATCGCTTTCATGCCTCGAGAAGGAACAGAGTTGACAAAGAGCAAACAAAGCAGCAAAAGGGTCACGACTCTGAGATAGCTATCGCACACGCAGCCTCGGACAAAGAAAGAGAGGCCTTTATATTTTTCTCCATAGTTTCTTTATGTGGTTATAGAGAAGAGCCCTTTCGGTCTGGAGTTGCAGCATTAAGTTACTGTGACTCTTCTAGTCCCACTACCCATCCACACACTCTCTTCCCTCTCTCCTCTCTCCCGTTCGTTACGACATCTACATACATCTCAGTAGCAACTTTGCTGTCTAGAATCGATTAGCACAAATCGAAATTTGGTGGCTTACACTTCGTCAAAATGGAAGCATCTTCACCCTTGGCGGCTCTACACCGGCCAATGCCAGCCCCTGCTTGGGGAGGTAAAGATATATTCCGCTCCCATTATGCCAGCGCCTCTTCATCAGGGCCTTTTAGCCTCCGTGAAAGGCTGCACAAACCTGCGGCGGATTACTTCAGTGTGAGAGAGGTCCGAGGATCGTCACCTGCTGGGTGTCTGGCTGCTGATCTCTCCCAGAACTTTCGCATAGACAATGAAGCGAGGTTGGTGTCCCGTTTGTTCTATATACCGTTCAACTTGCTCATCGTGTTTTAGCCCTAGGTTTCCTACTCCTCGTCGCGCATTGTTCACAGCCAATATGATGGGTGGTGGCAGAGGTAACAGCGTACCGGCAGTCCTGTTGTCTTTCCTATGCTAATGAGTTTGTCAGACTATGTTACAACTCCTCCGTTGCCTGAGTCCTCTCCGGCACCCCTGACTGAGCTCATGGAAATGTCTCCTCTTCCACACAAGGCACCATATAGTCCTATGGTCGACTTTGCATCCCCCACACCAAACTCGTCTGCTGATGATGCCATGATGTTGGATTCTCCAGCCCCGATCTCTCGCCAATCGTCTTTAGAGTCTGTTAGGTCACGATCTCGTCAATCATCTCTAGAGCCGGCGAAGCCATTGGTAGCTGAGTCAGTCTAATCCCGCTACCTGTTAGACCGTAATCAATGCGCTAACCATGTGAACAGTCGTAGGATAGCTGCACCAAGGCGGAGTTCTGCGGGTCGTATGAAGTCCTTTACAAGTAATAGCTCTTCAAGTACACAACTCCCAACCTTTCAATTCGGTAGCAATGGCTCAACTCTTTCTCTTGATGAGTGTTTCGAGTCCGCTTCACCGCCACAAGAATCCAGTAGACCAACGTCGGCCAACAGCCCCTGTCCCGCGATCCCGTTGGGCCTTCGATCAAGGCCGCAGTTTGCTGGTGTTGGTAGTGGCGGCAATCGCAATGGTTCTCCTGGTAACTTCCATGCTAGGCGTCAATCTAACCCGTTTCTGAGAACTCGCAAGCAATTCCGTCGGTCACTGAGCATGTTCGAGCACCCCGCAGATGTTATGAAGCCAAAACCTGAAGGCCAGCTTGCCGATGCCCCTGTGCTGAAACCAGTGGCGGATATTGAAGAGGCTCACGAACCAAGTCTCCCCTATTTTCTAACCGATGACCCCACTGACACGATCCCACGAATCACGAAGGAGACGATGCTTTCCATTCTAGATGGAAAATACTGTGACAAGTTTGACCAGAGAATGGTCATTGACTGTCGCTTTGAGTACGAATATGATGGCGGCCATATTGATGGCGCCGTTAACCACAATGACAAGGAGCTGCTGGCTGACCAGCTCTTCCAGACGCCAATGGGTGGACTGACATTACTTATTTTCCATTGCGAATATTCTGCACACCGGGCTCCTTTAATGGCCCGCCACATTCGTTCTCAAGATCGAACACTTAATGCGGAGCACTACCCCCGCCTCACATACCCTGAAGTATATATTTTGGATGGTGGCTATAGCGGTTTTTTCGCAGAGCACCGATCAAGGTGTTACCCGCCTGAATATGTTGAGATGTCTGATGATAGGCACCAGCGCACCTGCGAGCGGGAGATGGGTCGACTGAAAGCTCGCAAGGGTTTGGGACGCGCTCAAACTTTTGCTTTTGGTCAACGGGAAGCAAACGTTATGGACTCCCCAACCGGACCTCCACGACCAAACAACCCGCGAAATCTTGCTGCTCCTCACTCATTGATCGACTCGCCCATATACAGCGAGCGATCTCAAACTCGCCGGATGGCATCTTACTAATCTTGCTGTCGAGTCTCACGGTATCGGTCGTGTAATTACCGAAGAACCATAGAATGAGACATGTGCCACACATGATTCCCTGACCTTTGCGGCTTGTGTATTCCGCTAGGACTTCATGTTTCGCTCTGAAATCAACATCGCATTTGCCTATAGTAATTGCAGCCTAACATTCGAAAGGAATCCGTTGATGGAATCGGTTCTTTCGCATTCCAGGTGGCTTTCAACATGGGCTTTTATACCACGTTCCCTAATGCTCTCGACCGTTTCTTAATCCTACTTCGCTAAACAACCGGCCTCCCTGGCTATTTTTGAAAAAGTTTCGACGGATGATATGAAACATCCCACCCTCTCGTGGAATTCTTACATGCACAGGTGTGAGGATCCTCCGCCAAAAAAACCTTACGGTTCACCACAGTCTCTGCCGATGGAGCAAATACATCGAGCCTCGAGCGTCCCATTTTTAGGGCTAATTGCTCCGAGTATTTTTTTCATTTTTTTCTCCTTTGCTTCCTGTATCAAAACAAATACCCCAACGCGCACACTGCATCGCGTTTATACCCCACAACGAGCCAGTATTTTCTTACCTGTTCATACTTTTCCGGAAAAAAAGGGAAAAGAATTCCCTCTGAAAGCTCTTTTGTAATGAGCCTCTACGCAGAGCGCTACAATATTTGTGGCGGTTGCGTCTTAATCGTTGTAGAGATAGCTAGACATGAGGGGAGGGATATGGGGAAACATGGCAAAGGTTTTGCCAAGGAGGCTTTTTTGTTGTACATTATTGTATGAAAGAACATAGATGCCCTAGCTAGCTTATACGACAGATTGAGGGAACTCAATTTACTCTTCGTAGATATCTGGCGTGATGTCTTATTCTGCATATCCACCCACGCCTCAAAAGAGCCTTGTGTCACGTTTACGGTTCATGCCACGGTGGCTGAAGCTTACTCAAGGTTTCATCGGCAAAAGCTTATGTCTTTGATAAATGCTTCCCGAGTCTGATATTTGCCGTTAATACCGTAGATCCTGAGCTAAAATGCATGCCAGTTTTAAAAAATCAACCTGTCCAGGCCCAAACGCCACATTCTGCTGCCACTTTTAAAGATAAGAAAGAAAAAAGAGAAGGGTATCTAATTTCTAGATCCAAATTAAAATGTCTTTACGCCAAAGTAAAGTCCCATTCCTTGAACGCTTCCCGAAACGCCTCGACGTCTTTGGTCTCTTCCTCAACTGTCTGCTCGCATTCCTGCCAACTGACCCTCTTCTCCAAGCCCATGAGCTTGGCTATAACGCGACGTCCAAACTGTAAGTCGAAACGCGTGTCTGGGCGGAGGGGCATAACGAGGGACTTGCCCTTAATCTTGTCCTCGCCGTTATCAGCCCACAGCCAGACGCGGAAGAAGTCGCCCGCGGTGGGGAGGTCCTCGGGGGGAATATCTTTGGTGGTGAATGTCGCGTATTTGAGGTTCTCGGCCTCTACGCGGAAGGCTGCTTCGGCGATGCCTTTTTGGATGAGCTCTGCGGGCAGGGCTATAAGTTGCCAGATGAGATGGACGTTACGATCGCGACTGATCTCCCAGGTAACGGTGCCGAGCTTATGTGAGCTCTTTGTGGCGACCATGGCTTGTATTGATTCTTTGAAGCGGCTCATTTCGGCGTATGCCTTGACCGCCTCGCTAGCAGGATCTGAAGTGCTACCCATGCTCGGGATGGTCGGTGCGTGAGGTAAGGGGATGATGATAAAATGAGCCGGAAAATCTAACCCTTGCTCCGCAAAAGTGGTCGATGTGGGCAGTGGTCCTTTGGCGGTCGTGACATAGGCATCATCTCCGATGCTGCAGCACATGTGCGCCGAGAGATTGGGATTGGACAAGCAAAAGTAGCAACGGTCGGGTCCTGGTGGGGGAGACGCGCGATGCCGCTTATTGCGTCGACCATGGTGGCCATCGTCATGATGACCGTATCTGCTGTAGCCTTCGTCCTGTCTTGGGCGCTTGTGGGTTTCGTTCTTGGTGAATGGCGAAGCGGTGGTGCCTGGGGGAACAGTTGAATCTGACTTGTTGAGGCTAAAGGCATACATGGCTTTGGCCTTCTTGCTATTGCCGAGTGGTGCCATTGAGATGAATCTTGTCACATGAACTGCACTTGAATCCTTATCGGCCTGTTGGAGGAACGGCTCTCGTTCGTAAAAGAAGGCATCTGGGGAAGCTGTCAGATGATAGCGTGGTTTGAGCGCAGCACACAAGTTGGCTATTTCTTCTGAGCTCGCCACAGCAGCCTGATCCACGGGCTCTAGTACTGCCTTTGAACCGGTCCAGATCTTGGCTGGCCACATTGAAGTCAACAGGATGTCTGCATTATTTGCGCCTCGGAGGCTCTTCGCGTCGTCGGCGGTGTGGAACGGGAGGTGCTGCTCTTTTGACTGCCCTGCCACTATATTTGTATCAAGGACGCCTCCTAGGACTACAATTCTAACACCATCTGAGGTTTTGGTAATACTCCGCTTTCCAAGATAGTGTAGGTTGTGACAAATCTCCTCGTCCGCTTCTACTTTGGCTGCGATTCGTGGTGGGAGAGGGCTTGTGCCGACGGAGAAGTAGGTTGGGAGGGGGATTTCAATGCTTCCATTTAGGAGACTCGAAATGGTGTCGTCGCTCGTGTCGGTTTCGAATACGTTTCCTGTCAATATGGCTAATGAGAAGCTGTTCTTTGCATGAAGAGTGCTAATCTTTTTGATGGCGGTCTCGAGGTCGCCGTTGAGGCTCCCAAGCACAAGTCTGTAGATTACCGGTTAGCATACTTCATGTCGAAATTACGCAGGGATTTGACGCATACATCTTAGGTGAAGCCATAGCTGCCGACCTGAGCGGGCCACAGTTTGAGGCAGATGTGGTGTGGGTGAAGAGCTGACGTTGCTCAAAGCTGGCGTTGATGCAAGCAATAGTTAGTAGAAGGCAGAAACACGCACACGATAAAAGAGCTCTAATGCCTGATAAGCAATTGCGATTCTCCTCTGATTGGCTAATGTGGCACTAGTGGGCCTCACTTGCATCTTATCAGTTCACCTGATCATCTGCCGACCAAAAAAATTTGGGCAGTGTTAGAGGGGAGTGCAAGCTCAAGAATCGAGAGATCTCAAGATTGTGGCCGAAAATCTTGCACCGGCATTCGACACTGCCGCCAAGATGCCGCCGTCCCGTTCGTCTGGGCGGATTGAAAAATCACGGAAAAACAAAAACCTGACCCCCCATCAAAAGAACCATAGATGGGAGTCCTTTTCGACAAAAATCGCAAAGTTCAATTCACTTCAGCCTCTACGCAAGGTTCGTCGACATGACCTCGATACGGAAGACCTTTCTGCGACAACGTCCTACTTTCAAAATGGGCTGCAAAAATGGGGAGAACTCAATATATCAAAGCGGTTTAGCTTGTTCAAACGAGATGTGCTTGCTTTATCCGAGAGCTTGCCGCAGATTCTGCACTTTGAGCAGCGGATAATGGACTCGTTGGCAGAGCACATAGCAGTACAGGATAAGGAGAGTTTGGAACCCCTGCTCGACCTGTTGACAGCTTTTGCCCATGATCTGGGTACACGGTTTGAAAAGCACTTTGCAAGGAGTCTGGATCTTATCTTGGCTGTTGCTGGAAGACCCCAAAATGTGGAAGTTATTGAATGGACTTTTGGCGCTCTCGCCTTCCTGTTCAAGTACCTATCGAAACTGCTGGTTCCTGACCTTCGACCAACATACGCAGTCATGGCGCCCCTTCTGGGAAAAGCGAAGAATCCTCCTTTCATTGCTCGGTTCGCCGCCGAAGCTATGAGTTTTTTGGTCCGAAAAACCGCTGCCCCGTCGCTCCGCCAGACGGCCCTGAAATCGCTGGTCGAATATGTGCGCGATGATATCTGTAGCATGACAGAAGATCGGCAATTCATTCTTTATAAAGATGGCTTGATGACTATGTTTGCAGAGGCAATCAAAGGGAACGATCGAACCATACAATCAGTAGGACCAGCCATCTTCACTGCGCTGATGGATGCTCTTCCTGAGGATGAGCGCAAGTTAGGCGACACTACTACATGGACTGACCTGATTTGTGGTGTTTTAACGAGTATTATTCATCATACCACCGCAGAAACGTTTGCTGAATTTGCAGAGACAGTATTTGACAAACTTGAAATATACTTGGCGGAGCCCAACCCAAAAAGGTCCCAGTGGTGGATGGTACCGTATGTTAGAGTCCAAGGAACTCTTGCGGGCGTGCGAAGGGGCGATCGAATCAACAATTGGACACAACTGGTCCGACAGCTGGTAGACATGCTTGGATCAGCTACACGAACAACCGAGGAGCCATCAGAGACGAAAAGTATTCTCTGGACCTCTGTAATCGTTAATGTTGCCATTATATGCCATAACGCCCCGATGGATTCATTGATCCCCCAAATCACACGACTCTTACAGCTCCTAACAAGAGAGCCGTTTATGAAATGGTTCATACCTTTTTGTTCTTATTTTAGCGAGCTGGATTCCAGTCGATTCGGCAGCCTTTTCCGGAATGATTTCCAGAAGTAAGACTTATCTGTTTGTCGTATAATTTGCTCCACATGCTAATGATCTCAGATTCATTGCAACCCACTGGTCACAGGGACAAAATGAGGATATGTTGTGTGTTCTTTTGCCCCAAATCATCGAGAATCGTGCGTTCCCGCCTGCCGGCCAGAAAGATTGCTGCAGATTACCTCAGACATGGCAAGATCAGATTGTTTCTAAGTTCGAGCGGCTGGAAATTTCCCCTTTCCCTGAACGAGGACCGTATAACAAAGACCCGCAAGTTTGGAGAGATAGGTGCCTGCCAAAGTATGGTGCTTTACTCCATATCCTAGAATTTACGTCAGTTCATCCGTCTACGAATGTCCGCATTGCTGAGCTACTTCTGCGAAAGCTCAAACTTGCGCTCCGACCATCATCATCACTGGCATCTGATGAGGTGAACTTTATTATCAGTCAAGGATTTCATGCCTATTTAGGAATGAGCAAAGCCGCAGGATCTGTTGATCCTAAGCTTAGCCCCCTACTCCGCGCGGCGGTTCCGCGCTTCGCGGGATCTATAGGATTTCTACGGACATATCTTGCTTACGAGCAGACCTTACGTGCTAGAAACGAGGTTGATAAGTTAGACGCGCCTACTTTAGACAGCCCAGGCCCCGAGGCAGACCCTGCCACGCAGTCGCTTGTTGACAATTTGACCTCCCCATCACATGAGCTTCGTCTAGTATCGCTTGAACTGCTGAAGCAGATGAACAATACGCCCGCAGAAGCCCAATGCATCGAAATCATGCTCCAAATCGAGGGAACGCCACTGAGTATTGATTATACTAGGTCTATCTCTATGCTTCTGCGTAAGTTGGGACTGGAGTATGGCTCTTTGGCGGAAACGGCATGGCTAAAACAAGGAATACCAAATTTCATGTTCGGCATGTTGACTGTCAAGATGTCGCCAGTGTGGGATTATTCGGTAGATGCAATGAAGCAAGTGGTACAAAGTAAAGCAGGCGAAGATGCTATCTCAGCGGTAGCATTTAAATGGCTTGAAGTGGCTTCACCACGGTGGACACCCCCCCAGTCAGAAGGCGGTTCTGGTGGTCATCGATTCCGCTCCGACTTTGAGTGTACTGCATTAAGCGCCCTCCAAATCTCTGCTTCGATGGTTCAAGAAAAATCAGAAAACACAGATGATTTGATGTTGCGCAAATTTGATGACAGTCAACGTCTTATTGAGCCTTTCGCAACTAATGCTAAGACACAAGCTTTGAAAGTCCTTAACGCCATACCCTCAATTGCGGAAAGAAGATCACGACAGCTAGTGCCACATTTGTTTTCTTGGGCACGGGATGAAGATGATGCAGAAGTAGTATTGCAAGTTGATGAAGAAGCCCAAGTTGAAGCAGGATCCTGGTCATTAGCCGATCGCAAGGGCATTATCGGAGTGTTTTCTCAATTCATTAACCCGAAAGTCCTTTACCAGAATGAAAAAGTCTACGATACGCTTCTACAATTACTAGAGAATGGTGACATTGACACACAGAAGCTTACGTTGAAAGCTATACTAGCATGGAAGCAAGATGGTGTCAAGGCGTATCAAGAAAATCTGGAATATCTTCTCGACGAAAGCAGATTCAAGAATGAAATAGCCGTCTTTCTTCAGGGAGATAATGTCATCAAGCCTGAACACCGATCCGAACTATTGCCAGTTCTCCTTCGTCTTCTGTACGGTCGAGCAATATCAAGGAAAGGGCCAGGTGGTAGGCATGGCCAGCAAACAACTCGGCTTGCTATTCTCAGAAATTTGTCTATTGAAGAATTAGGTGGTTTCCTCGATATCGCGGTAGGAAAGCTCAATGGTGTGCAAGTGGTTGGCTCAGCAGCCCACCGCAAGAAGGTATTTGAGGAGGAAATCGTATCAATCCGAAAACAATTTGGTTTTTTGAACATGATACTTTCTCTCATATCTGAACTGGGGACCAATGTCTCCCCATATATGGACACCCTCGTCAATACAATTCTGTACTGTCTGGTCTACTCTTGCAGGCAATTGGGAGAATCTGCTTCTGATGCTGAGCCAAATTCTGAAGACGAGGACGAGAAGACAAGTACACAATCACTCCTAAAGGCTACGAGATCGACAGGAATCAAGTGCTTGATAGCGCTCTTCCAGAATGCGCAAGATTTCCAATGGGGGCCATACCAAGATATCATTATTGAAGAGGTTGTGGCTCCCAGACACGAAAATTTGCCCGCTGAGAATGCGCAAGGTGTTTCAGGCATGTTGCAACTGTTGTCAACTTGGTCAAATCTTCCAAAGGCAGCACTCTTCCTTTCACCTCACGGCACAGCACTTCCGAATGGTGTCCTGCCAAAAGTCATTGATTGTATATCGTTTGAAAAGGCAAAGGAGCCCGTTAAAACTCATACACTTGGTATTATTCGAAGTTTAGCCAGGCTAGCACTAGCCCCTGCCGAGGAATCCGAGTTCAATGAAGTGATTAAAGCTGAACTTTTGGATCCAAATGCCGTTGCTATTTTGGAGAGTATTACAGCTCTTCTCAAGACGTCAGACATCAGCAATGCTCTATTGGAGGCAGGTATTGAGACGATCCTATCACTTGCACCACTCTTCCAGAATTTGGAAAACATCCAATCTATTATCCGTATTTCGAGTTTCCTTCTGCAGCAACAAGCTCGACGAGTGAACCCTCGATTGAAGGGAAGAATCCTCTTGATTGTCGAAAGCTTTGTTTCGTTATCGGACGCTGCAAAGGATGGTGAATTGCTAGATGACGTCTACAAAACGGTTTCATCTTTGTTCAGCTACTTTAAAGACCGAGAGAATCGTTCGTCTCTCTGCAGGGTTTTACTCGTTATTTCCAAACAGGATGCTGAAATCGCCAATGTTGCAAGTCTTTGCAATGAGCTCAACTTATTTAAGGAAGGTCGTATTGATGAGCCGGATTATGATAGGCGCCTGACTGCCTTCACTGCGATCTCAAGTAAACATGATGTCGCATGGACACCTAGACAGTGGCTCCCGATACTCCACAACCTGATATTCCTCATCAAACTAGATGAAGAGTTTGGTGTCTTGTCATCTAACGCCGCGGATGGACTCCGGCGGTTGGTTCAGGAATCCTCAGATTGCCAATCAAACGAGTACAAGGTCCAATTTGAGGGCTATCTTAAACAAATTCTGATGCCCTCAATATATGGCGGTGCCCGAGAGCCTTCAGAAACTGTACGACGAGAATACTTGAGAGTATTGGGATTTTTGCTTTCTACAATGCCCGAGTGGCCGCCTGTGGCCGACCTGGGCGGGCTTCTAAACGAGCTCCAGGAAGATTCATCTGAGCCATCGTTCTTCTTTGATATCCTGAGCCCTGCCACATCAAAGAAGCTGGAGGCTCTTCGAACGTTAGAGGCAGCCAATTCCAGCAGGGAAATGGGAAGCCAGAATCTAAGCCAATTTTTCATCCCCCTGCTAGAGCATTTCATCTTTGACAGAACTGATGGAAGCGATGATCATGGTGTCGGTGCAGAAGCTGCCAATACCATCAGCAACTTGGCAATGTCACTACACTGGAACCACTTCCGCACAACTCTTCATCGGTACATAGGCTATATTGAGTCAAGATCAGAGCAGCAGAAGCAGACTATCCGTATTTTGGGTAAATTCACTGATGCCCTGACGTCGTCATTTACCGAAGAGTCTGAGACAGGGACTGAGGCGATGGAAGTAGACACTACAAATGGCTCCTCTGTGACACGGAGGTTGCGCCTGACTGTGCCCAAAGGTCCCGAATTGGTACCGCATGTCCTGGATTACTTTTTACCTCCACTCACTAAGCATTTGCACGAAAAAGACGAATCCGAAGTCAGCTACCGTGTCCCTGTCGGTATTACTGTTGTCAAGTTATTAAAGATGTTGCCTTCATCAGAGATGAACCAGAAGCTGGCTGGTGTTTTGACCGACATCTGTCATATCCTGCGAAGTAAAGCCTGGGAAGCTCGAGAAATGACACGAGACACGTTGGTCAAGATTGCTGTTCTGTTGGGGCCTTCCTTTTTCGGATTCATCTTGAAAGAGCTTCGTGGAGCCCTCACACGAGGCTATCAACTTCACGTTCTATCGTACACTATGCATGCTATCCTGACTTCCACAGTACCACATTTCGAACCTGGCGCTCTTGATAATTGCCTTCCCAGTATTGTCAATGTTATCATGGATGACATTTTTGGAGTAGTTGGCCAAGAAAAAGATGCCGAAGGGTACACCACGCAGATGAAGGAAATCAAGAGCAGCAAGAGCCAAGACTCTATGGAATTGATTGCTAAGAATGCAACAATCAGCCGTCTTCTCGCCCTCGTCAGACCAGTTCAGGCGCTCTTAATGCAGAAAATCGATCTAAAAATTGTACGAAAGATTGATGCTTTGATGGCGCGTATTACAGCAGGTCTCTTACAAAACCCTGCAGCGGAAAGCCGGGATACCTTGGTATTTTGCTATGAGGTTATTCAGGAGGTTTACAATGCTCGGGGACCTCAGGTTGAACCGAAAATGGACTTTCGGACTCGGAGATATCTCATACAGAGAGGAGCAAAGAAGAGCGACCGAGGCCAAAGTAGCAAGCACACATACAAACTGGTCCGGTTTGCTGTCGAAATGTTGCGTTCAATGTTGAAAAAGTATGACAGCTTGCGAACACCTGAGAATATAGCTGGATTCATTCCCATTATTGGCGATGCCCTAGTTGTTGGCGAGGATGAGGTCAAGATATCTGCATTCAGGCTCTTGGCCGTTATTGTCAAAGTTCCCCTTACGACAGAAGATGGCACTAGCATCTACAAAGTGGCTGTTAAGGAAGCCACCAAAAGCATCTCCATGTCAACGTCTACTACGACAGAGCTAGCACAGGCGGCCTTGAAGATGCTGGCAGTGATTCTGAGGGATCGACGAGATATTCAGATCAAGGACGCCGTTGTTGATATGCTCCTTGGAAAACTAAAGGATGACTTCACCGAGCCATTATATCGACATGTCACGTTCAATTTCTTGCGGTCAGTTCTGGACCGTCGGATTGAAACGGCCGCCGTTTACGATACTTTGGACCAAGTTGGCACCGTTATGATTACCAATGATGACAAGGATACTAGGGATCTCGCTCGTGGCGCTTTCTTTCACTTCATTCGTGACTATCCGCAAAAGAAAGCTCGCTGGGCCAAGCAACTCAGCTTTGTTGTCGCCAATCTCAAGTATGACCGTGAGGGTGGTCGGCTTTCTGTCATGGAAGTCATACATCTGCTGCTTTTGAAGTCATCCAACGAGTTCATCCAAGAAATTGCTTCTACCTGCTTCCTACCTCTGTTCCTGGTCCTTGCCAATGACGACAGCGAAAAGTGCCGTCTTGCGGCTGGGGAATTGATCAAGGATATATTTCGCAAATCCGACAAAGAACGAATGCAGAGTTTCTTGAATTTGCTACGGACATGGCTGGAAAAAGACGGGAACGCTTCTGTTCTCAAGCTTGCCATGCAGCTCTTTGGGAACTACTTTGAATGCAATGAAGCCGCGCCCAAAAACAAGACGGATTTCAAGCTCGTTTTCGGAAAGGCCATGAGTGTTCTGAATTCCGAAGATGTCCGGGATCTTGACGGAGGATTGACCGAGGCTATTATTGGCATTGTACGAGTGTTCATCTCTATTTTCCCAGAGAAGGCATTGTCAGCCGATAAGGAGAAACTCTGGACCAGAATAGCACAGTGCTTGAGGCATCCCGAGGGTCCAGTAGAATTGGCGGCTGTTCAGCTTATTAGCTTGTACCTCGCCGATTTCGCCAAGCAAGGAGCTGGTGCTGGCGGAACTGTTGAAGGGTCTTATGGGCTCAAGCTAGATGCCGATAGAGTGGAGGAGCTGGTTCGTCTTGCTCTCAGTGCGCTGAATGGAACTGGAGTCCATGAGAACCTAGCAGTTGAGCTTGGGCAAGTTCTCATCTTTCTTGGTCCTCGTCTTCCAACGGGGGACACTGCTGTCGATGACTCAGAAGCTGAATCAGAGACGGAGGAACAGGAAGAAGGGAATGCTATCGTTCAGAAACCCAAGGATTTGCAGTACCTATTCTGGCGACTGTCGCACATTTTGCGCAAGGAAATTCGTCCCACCGCCGTTGCCATTACTTCCAAAGTTGTTGCTATGGAAGTTCTCGAAACCATTTGTCGCCGGTCCCCCGCTGAGCGCCTTCACCCTTCACTCAAGACTATTCTCACACCTCTCCACAACCTAACCGACCCGTTAATCCCACCGCCATTCTCCATGGACGAGGTCTTCAAGACGAAGCACGAGGCCCTCAAGACCAGAGCTCAGATTATGATGGACTCTCTACAGAAGAAGTTCGGCACTGCAGAGTATAGCAAACAACTCATGGCTATTCGAGAGGAAGTCAAGGCTAGGCGACAGCTGCGGTCTAGCAAGAGGAAGATTGAGGCGGTAGCGCATCCGGAAAAGTATAGTAATGACAAGCGGAAGAAGTTTGAGAAGAACAGGGAGAGGAAGAAGTCGAGGTCAAAGGAGCAAAAGATTATGAGGCAGACTTACAAGGCCTGGTAAAATAAGAGATTCCATGCTAGAGAGTTTTATATGAGGCGTTGTTTATAGGTTGGTCAGAAAAGGCATTGACGGCGTTTAATCATTGTTCTATATCTTCTAGAGGATGTATCTAGACAAAAAAATGCACTGAGGCTATAAAGTGCCCAATAATTTCATGTTTTTTTTCTATGCCGTGCCTTTGAGGCAGGAGTAGGGTATCCGCATCCCTTAAAACATGTTCCTTAACGCCGTATGTATATATGCCTGCACCCCACGTATTTATACAAATCCAAATACAGCACCTTCATCAAACCACCAATACTTGTTTCCTACCCCAAAAGCCCAATTCATTTCGTTTCAGGGCCATCTGTGTCATCCGGCCAAAACTCGATATCCCCATCCTCACCCAAGCTGCCCCTCTTAACCAACTGCCCCTTCTCCCTCATCAAATCCTCGACTGTGATTTTGCGATCCCCAAAAATGTTCAGGTGGTCACTAATGACGTGGCGATTGCGGCAGCTCGGGCAGGTAATCAGCGTAGAGCCAAAATGATATCCCTGCTTGGAGACGTTGTGGTGCGAGCGGTGACCACATGGGACGCAGGTGAAGGAGAGCTGGTAGTATGCTGGGCCTTTGGTGTCGGGGCGTTCGCTCTCGTTGGAGGGCCGGCTGCCGTCGTCTTCGTCTTCGGCTTCGGCGGGTTGGTCTGGTGTTTTGGGAGGGGGGCGAGGGATGGTGTGTGCGAGGCGGTTGAAGATGATGGGTGGTGATGGTGATGATGATGTTGAAGTTGAAGTTGAAGTTGAAGTTGGTGCTGATGTGCGTCGCAAAGCGGCAGGAAATGCAGAGGATGTGCGTAGAGTTCGGGGGAGAGCCTGTCGCACAAGCGGCGAGAGGAGCCGTGGTGTTCGTGAAGCCATTCCCCTTTTTTTTCGGTGTGAGCTTGTCTGTGTGTTTGTGTCGTTGAGTGGTGTTATATGCCCTTGCTTAAAGTGCTTGAGGCTGCGAGATCAAAAATCCTTTTTTTTTTTTGCTGTGAGGCAGAGCTTCAAGGCTGCACGTCATAAGTGCTGGTGGCTGCTGCAGATGGGCATTGGTTCGTCCAATCGCCATCTAAGCCCCACCGCGCGATAGCCTCGCCACGCAACTTATACGCGTATTGGCAACTGTAAAACAATCTTCAGTATTTATGCGAACACTCCGTTTTCTCCGAGTTTTGATCCTGTGTCAGGTCAGGCAGGTATTACGCATACACTTCACAAATTGGCAAACATTATAATGACTGAGATACAAGTTGGTGAACCGGCCATGCTTTGAGTGACTTACATGACCTAGGTTGCAATTCAGGATCATCCCTAAGAACATGGGGTTTTTTCTCCTTCAGCAGATATAACAAATACGAAATATCGTGTTCTATATAAAACAATTATTCAGAGTATAGAAACATGCCTAAGCTGATCAAATCTTCACCGCCGCTACTCGCCCTGTCTTGTCGAGGCGAGGGCGGTCTAACTTGCCTCAGCGCCTCTTCAGTTGGCCTTTCTCTCTTCCCCCATGTTCCAGTCAAGGTGATCAGGAAGAGTGACGGTTTCCGGTAAAAGGCAGGCGAGGGAATATCCCGTGACTTCTTCATCTGACGTCTGAAGCTTCACACTTTCTCTCTCTATCCTGGCTAATTTAGCTTCCGCCACCTGCACAAAGTTTTCTTCTCTGTTCCCCTTCACTTCTGGCAAACCTGAACATTCCCCCCTCAAAGATATCTGGCTTAGTTTGCCATTAGCGAGTAAAGTATCCAGAGAAGCACATACTCTCGCTCTCTCTCTCTCCAAGACACTCGTGGCATTATCGAAAGAGGGAAAACGACACCTTCTTGAAACGTATCCAAGGCGAAATGCTCTTACACCGAATCCTCCAATGGGTTATCCCCCTCATCTCTCTCTGCTACGCCCAGAGCGACGATCGGAGTATGGCCTTCGCCATGATCAACCAGGCTCGTCAGGTCCAGGGCATCCAGCCTCTTGTCTGGAACCCAGACTTGGTGGCTTATGCCCAGTTCTGGGCGAACCAGATGGCCACTGGCGCGCAGCCCTTTTCTCATGCCCAAGGAGCATACCGACCTCAGCAAGGCGAAACTTTGTTCGAGTATCAGGCTGGGCAGTGTGACTCTGCTTATGATAATCCTTTGCAGAGTGCCGCGCGTACTTGGCTGTCTCAGGCTTCTCTCTACAACGGCATGCCCATCACCACTGGCCATGAGCCTTGGTTGCACTGGTGTACGTACTCATGATACCTTAAACCATATAAAAAACATACTGATTCCCTTTGAAGCACAGTGTATGTGGTCGACAACGACTCAGATAGGTTGTGCTCGAGCTTTCAGCATTTCCGACCCATACAAATATTATGATGTTTGTCGCTTTTACCCAGAGGGAAACATGTGAGACCCCCTGATTCCTGATGCAATGCTATCTTTGGTAAGATGGACCTAACTTTGATGTGTTTAGAGTCGGCCAGAGACCATTCTAATATATCCGAATGGAAGAACCTTTGCCAACTTATACTAATCTGCATCTTATGCTCCTTATTTGCTGTGACAACACTAGAGGTTGCTACTCTATCATGGCACTGGTGTATTTGGTCTCGAGGCCACTAATTTAAAGTTATAGACTTAAATGGGATTTCTTAACTATCGTTCGACTAATCCCCTTTTTGGGGTTTTCCCCCACTTCTCTGATGTCTAAAGTAGCTGCCATCGTGATGTGTCTATTTCCCCATGTTTGGAACGTATGGATTTGAACTTGAAAGATTGGTGATATGAACGACCATAGCGGCTTCCGCATTTTTTTTTAATAATTTTTGAGATAACTGATGATTCAGAGTCTTTTAATAATATATATGGATTAAAAAAAATTAGAACCGAAAGCCTCACGGTTGACTTCTAGATGACTTGGCCGACCAGGTATTGTTTTTGTGCATCCCGATTGTCTACAGGGTAGCTGAGCCCCAAGACCCCAAAAGAGCATATCGACAGACCCACATGATTAGCTAATCCGCCAACTGTCTTGCTTTCGCAGAACCATGCAGCCAATTTTTGGACCAGGCAAACGACGCGATTGAGCAAACGATCTCCCCAAGTCGCGACGTTCGCTGAACTGAGCCGTCCACTCCGCACAGCATTGTTCTATAACCTCAAGCCATCGACCCTGCGAACCGTGTCACAACCTATTGTACGGAATTGCTCCAGCCCCTGTTGTGGTAACCTCATTGGCAACGTTTTCTACCGACGTGGGGATTCTTGAATTGCGCGTGGCCATTCTCCCTTGCGCCAGCATGAGATGATCTTCGAGATTCTATAAAAGATACACCATGGAACGAGCAAAACCCCAAGCATTCTTGTCGTCGTATGCGCCGCGACTGCGGACCTACAACAATTCCCTCCTGACTCCCGTTCTACCGAGTGCACCATCCGGACCCATCTCAAGAACCACTAAGCGAGGGACAACCATCATCAATTACGCCGAAGATGGGTTCGACGACCTGGATGACGATAGCGACGACCCCAGGCGGCGTCCCACGGGACTAAGGAGCTTGCGCAAGGAGGACTCGGCCAGTAGACAGGATTTGGCAGATAAGGTGGGAAAAGACATCAAGGAGCCTGTCGAAGTTCAGGGCATATGGCGAGATTGGATGGGAAAGAGCCGGTCGGTTAGAAGTGACCAGCAGAATGCTGCCCAAGCAAGTCTGCCGTTGACCTTGATTCCCATACGAATCGACTTGGACATTCCATCCTTCATGCCGCCGCCAGCATTCCCAGCGCCAAATCCAAACTCTGTCGACATTTCGTTGCCACAATATCGCCCCCAGGAGATGACAGTGCCTTATAAGCTGCGGGATATCTTCTGCTGGAACCTTCACGAGACTCTCATTACAACCGACCAGTTCGCCCAGACATTGGCACAAGACCTCGATCTCCCAAACCGACAGATAGTCGTGGCGGAAATCAGCAAACAAATTCGGACACAGCTGGAAGAATATGCTGGTGTCGCTCTTCATCCTCTCTTTCACTCCGAAGAAACTACTCCCGCGCTGGCCCAGGCAACAGCTGCTTCAGCGAATGGGGCCTCAAATGGCACCCCTAAACCTGTGACTGCTGCTGTTACCGCCAAATCTCGAGATGGCACCCCGGCGTCTTTTGCAAGAGCAATCTCACGGCCGGATACACCAGCTCAAACAGGAGGTCAGGCCACGCCACAAACACAAGCTGTCCCAGCGCCAGAGGTCACAGCTGAAGCCACTGCTATTTTGCCAGAGTCTGATGACTACAACCCCGACGATACGTATCGATGCATCATCAACCTGAGTTTAAATTTATCGTCAATGCTCTACACCGACAAGTTCGAATGGTCGCTTCTCCATCCTCCAGGTACAGCAGAGGCCTTTGCCAAAGTCACATGCGCCGATTTGGGTCTCACTGGCGAGTGGATCCCGGCAATGACGCACGCGATTTATGAAGCTGTGCTTCGCTTGAAGAAGGAAGCATGTGAAGCAGGTGGCCTTGTGGGTGGATGGGGAGGGGCGCAGCAGGAACTGCCAAACGATGCTGCACACGGCCAGGAGGCAGGCTGGCGATATGATCCCGATCATTTGGCGGACGACTGGGAACCCAAAGTCGAGTTCCTCAGCAAGGAAGAGATAGAGAAGCGAGAAGGTGATCGCGAGCGACAGATTCGTCGACTACGGCGTGAGACGGCTCGCTTTAGCTCTACAACTGGCATGCTGGGTGGCACGCCCTTTGGCTTTGGTGCTGGTGTAGGCGTAGAGCCTGAGGAAGAACGAATGGGCCGAGGCGAACGCTCAAAGAAGAAGCGGCGCTTCCGAAGCCTCAGTCCTCTTGCCCGAGGCGGGACGCCGGGCGGGCGAGGCACACCGGATGTAGGCGGATATGGTGGTGGAGGAGCCCTGACTGATGCGGAACGAACAACATGGCGATGCTCTCACTGTCGAACATGGGGCACCAGTGTCTGGGCGGTGCGAGATGGCCCTGCTGGAGCTAAAGTAAGTTTTTGAACATGTAGTTTCTAGTTCTGCCACCCCCCCCTCCTCCTCACATGGCTTTACCTCTATTTATGTGTTTATATATATACGTGAGTGTGCTAACGCCCATCCCCTAGTCTCTCTGCGCAAATTGCGGCTACTTCTTCGAGCGGGACCGCAAACTGCCCCGCCAGATCAAGAACCTGCACCTGCAAGACATTCGAGCGGTCTAGGAACCCCCTGATGAGCTCCGTAGAGACAAGCCAGAAGCTGCTGCTGCGACTGTCGCTGCACCGGGCCCCCCCTCACCACTGCCGCAGCGTGGCGATCCGCACGAACCGGCCTCTCGTCCTCTAGGTGGCGCTGCTGCTTCTCCTTGTCCTCTTCCTCTTACTCGACGGGCCTGTCGTCGACAGCGCTGGCAGCAGCGGCAACGGAAGCAACAGCAGAAGCAGACGCAGCAGGAACGCATTCAATGGCCATCTTTCAAAAGTAACACCAACAGTAGCAACAGCAGCAGCAGCAGCAGCAGCAGCCATGCTCCTCCTCATTCCACCATGTCGCCATATCCCCAGCCAGTCCCCGTCTCGTCCTCACAACCACAACCACAACCACAACAACCGCCACCACTTCCTCCTACATCTTTCCCCTCTTCTTCTTCATCTCCTTCCATGACAGCTCCGAAAATGAAACGGTGGCTCAATGATCTACCCATCAAGAGCCAAGACACCACAGTCAAACCACGCGTCATGCACGGCATCTTGAAGAACATCTTGCGAGGACTAGCCTAAAGGAGGCTCAGTTAACAACCCCTTTCCTTTTATAAAAATACTTTATCGAGGAAATAGAACCCCTCCTCTTGACGTGGACACCCTTTGGTGTTGGACTGTTTTATACTGGCTTGCTTGCTTTCTGGTTTGTTCCCTTTTTTAAATCGCTTTACTTGGGTTTTTTCTTTCTTTCTAAAAATGTCATCTTTGTTTTCCAAAACAATCATCTTAATCTGTCTGTTCGTATTTCAGGGATTCTTTATTGGCGTCATGGGTCAACGGCTGGCTGGCTGGGAAGGAAGGGAAATCTTTTACAATGAGGGGAGGAGCCCAACTACTGGAGGGGGGGGGGGGGGATTTGATGTTGTTGTTATTGTTCCCCTAGATATCTGAGTGTATATTATTTTCACTAATTATACACACAGAGATGAGAGTTAATCTGGAGTTTAGAGAATCTGCGAAACTCGTATAAAAAAACTCTGGAAATTTCCAAGAAAAAGAAAAAAAAAAACTACAGTGTTTTGAGCAGTCCTTTAGATTCGTGTATTATCATGACTACCTATAAAAAACAACTGCTGCAGTAATGAGCACGCCCAAATGTCAGATATTACTGACTTAATCCAAACCTCCAGTAAGTCTAAGTTCTATCGATAGGGTTTCTTATAATGTACCTTATTTTCGTTTGGTGGCACAATGCTCGAAAACTGTTCGTGGGCCACTTCCACTGCCCTTGTCGCCGAGTTGTTAACGCATTTACACGAAGTTTGTTATCACTGCAACGCCAGGATTCATATGCCAAAGCCATTCTTCCCCATTATCCTATTGGTGGGGAGGACCAGGCATCATCTGCGAGACGTCAACGCCGACCCAGCGAATCTCTCTAGGTTGTGGTGGGCTCTGCGTGAGAACCGGCACTTGTCCAGTGGCCATTGACACTCCATTTACGTAGCTAACATGAGACTGTTCCATGGGCAGTCCCTGTAATTGTCGGCGTTCGTTTAGACGTTGAATTAATTCTTCTGACAATTGCTCGAAGCTCTGCTTTAGCATGATTGAGTCTTCCCATCGTTCCCCATAGATAGCCAGTGTCCGAGGCACACCTTCCAAGCATTGTAAACTTCGAGTAAGATTGTCTTCCAAAGAATGTTGTCCGTGTTGCATCTGAGGTCTCGGGACAGGAGGCGTTGGAGGTCCACCTTGTTGACCAAGGGGTATTGGTACAGGGGCTCCAGACAAAAGCATGTCTTCGGCGTCTCGTAATACAGCGAGGAACTGGTTTGCCATAAAGTACACCTTCAGAGCATCGTGGTACGTGTAGAAGGCTCCATTGAGCCCGGCGTGGGCAATTTCGTGCATGCTCCTCAAATAGGCTAAGGAGTACTCAAAGATCAGGGTCCGATGATAATCTGTAATCTGCGGGGCTCTCGCAGAAGGTGCGATGCAATATACATAGCTGTATCTCAACTCCTGCTCAAACATTTGGCGTATCACAGGGGAAAGTGAAGTAGGAAGAGACTCCCCCCATTCTCGCATGTCTTGACACATTTGCCACACAAACGAAGACGCGTCTGAGAGGGGAGCTAAATCGGATTGATAGAGTTCTTGATACCAATAAGATTGCGCCCGTCGAAGCTGGAAAAGTAACAGGCCAGGATCACCGGACTGTGGACCTGAGATGGCAGTAGGCTCAGGTTCCCTATCCTTGCGCTCAAGACTGATGACGTTTGGAAAGGCAACATGCACCGTGTCGTCGGTAAAAGAGAACGTTCGGGCATGGACCATACTTATCGACCTGATTTTCAAGTTAGTTGAAAAAAAAAAGATACCTTGACAAGGACAGTTTGACCAACCGATCGAGGGCATATGTGCAGTAAAATATTTTCCTCCGCATGTCAAGGGCAGCGCGGTCTGCAACGGCGGACACAGGAGGATCTTGGTGGAAGCCCAGGTCAACGATGGCCCGGGCTGTGAAACCGATAAGAAGCCAACTGTCGAAGTGCGCTGGGTCAAGTATGGCGTACTGGGTCAGAAGAAGGAGAGATTGGATCTGGGTGACATAGCCCGGGGCTAATGCATTGTCTGCGTAGAACAGCGCTCTAGCAACAAAATCAACCCCTAAACGATAAAACTCATCGTTGTTCATTTGACTCTGTACTGTTGACCCGATAGCAAGTATCGTGAACAATAACCAATAATCGGAAGCTTTGATGACACGCTCATCTTGCTGGTAGACATCGTCCAGTACGTTAAGCGCGGCGGTTTGCGAAAAACAAGGAAAGAGAGGATATATGTTCTTCATGAAGTAGTCTAGTATGGCAATCGCGGTATGCCTCGGAGGTAAAACGCTTTGGGGTGCGTCTGGAATGGGGTCTTTCGACGTGGCGGCCAAGACCAGCCTGGCAAAAGTCATGTTGATGGCTGATGGTTCAAAGTCTCTAGTGGTTGCGTTGACTGACCTAGACCACCGCATGTTAACGAAACTGAAGAGGACCAAGAGAATAGTTCGTATATCTTACAAGAAGCCAAAATCTGAAACGAGCGAGTTTACGTCCGAGTTTTCTCGTGTCCTGGCTGCCTTCCTATGAATGGCAGCTCGAATCGACGCCAAGGAATCTCTCCGGTCGACTTGAGCTGTGGCCAGGGCATCAGAATCGTGGAAAGCCACAGAAGCTTTGCGAGATTTGGCATAATTGATGCGTCTCTCGAGCTTCTCTATGCGGAGTTCTAGAGCAGCGACATAGCTGTTGCCATCTGGTCAGCACCCGACGAGGCGTTTTGTAGACATATTTGGCTAGCTCACCTCCGTTCCTTGCCTCTGGCAAACTGGTCGTTTGCAGCGGAGCACTCATTTTCACGACCGGCCTTTTCACAGGCGGTACAGGCGGGGAGTTTTCCATCACACTATTGAGACGTTGTTAGACCAGAGAGGCGGCATTGCGACCAGACGTGTAGCCTGCCGAAGAATATACAAAACCATTGCGATGACTAACCTTGACCTTGGCGGCCCGACCTGTCAAAGCAATGTTAGCATAATTGACAATGCAGTAAAGACTGAGGCACACGACATCGGAGGAACTCACATCTTGAACAGGCTGATACCGGCCGAGAGACCCTGAGGAGGGGAGTGTGGGAGAAGCTACTGCGGGGCATTGCTTGGTCGTTTGAGGGGCCCAGAAGACCGAGTTGCTGGACCAGGGCGAGGCGACCAGCCTTATGGATCGAGGAGGGGAATGAAAGGTAAACTGTTGGTTCTGGGATCGAAGACTTTGTTGGCGACTCTTAGACGGTCGCGACTAGGCTGTGGGAGAGCGCGACTCGTGGAATGGACGCAGACCGGCTCAGAGACGAACCGTTCGCTGGACACAGACTATCAACCAAGGCAGGCAAAGCGATGGAGCTTGGATTGACTGATTGACTGAAGACTTGTCTCGACAAAGTACCAGAGGAATCTGTCCAGCCGCGTCTTAGCGCCACCGCCAGGTCTCCATGACTAGGGAGATACGTACAACTAGTAGGTAGATCCGTCCGATTTGCATGCAGCACCAAGCCGGAGTTGTGGCGGTACGTAGAGGCGTTCGAAGACCGTCCGTCTGATGGATGCGGTTGCGACTTGGAATTTAATAGCCTAGCCAATGACGAAAGCTTAGCTTGGCTCTGCTAGGTGGCCTTATGCTCAACCGCGTTGTTGATCTTTTGCACAGGGAGGAGAAATTTCAAGGCAATTCGCAGTGAGGCTGTCTGAAGCATTAGCTGAGATGGGAAAATGCCATGGCTTGCTTAGTCGCTGCTAAACTGCACCCAGAGAGCCCGCTATGAAGAGCTTCCTCCACTCCACATTGGCCTCCACCTCTCTACCAGGATACCGTCGGCAAATTGTGGCGAGATGCTGGTATTCTTGACAATGAAGCTGAAGAGAGTGAGGAATATGAAGAGTTCCCCACAGCGGCGTATGGTATAGGTAGGATGAAGGAGTCGGAGAAGTAGCAATGGGCTTGGATGGGTTGGGATGGTGACGAGGCAAATGGAAATGCGTGAGGACAGATGAGGCTATTCATGTCTTGTTGGTGGTCCTCATGAGAAAAGAAAGGCGGCAAATTCATAGGTAAAGGTAGCTTGGTAATTCATTACATACCTGTGGTAAGGCGCAAAGAAGAACCTACCTTGAGAGGTACCTATGCAGCAGGAGGGCAGATTAGGTGGGTAGCTGAGCTTTTGCTTGTTTGTTTCCTGTTCTCTGTAGATGCTCAGTCTAAAAAAGAACTACAACACCTTCCTCTGGCTGCTGACAATGCTGCTAGCCTTTTAAGTATGTATGTTTGAATCAAGAAAAGAAGGACCCTGATTTCCGAGCCAAACGTTCAAGCCTGCATTTTTACTGCTCATATGCGTTAGTTTATACGGGCACACGCAGAGACAGTGGTGGGTGAGGGGCTGAGTAGTGGCTCAAGAGTGGCTTATGCCAGTGCCATCGGAGGTGCTCCTCAGTCCCCTAGTCCCAAGTCAATCCGCACCTCCGCAAGCCTACCTGGTTGGATAGATCTTATTAGTTGAGGGATGATGGATGATGGATGGACCCCAAAACTGCCCGTGGCCGCAGCGGGGTTAAAATCCAGTGCATATGGGATGGGATGAGTGGTGTCTCAGGCAGGCAAAACGCCATGTCGCAGCGTGGGAGCAGAGTGCTGCTGCTGGCTTGTGTAGCTTGGCCGTACATCTGTATGCGTGTGCTCCCTACCTGACTCCGCACGGAGGTGCGAGTGCTCGTGATGAAACCTCACACTCCAGGGTCGTCTCGTGATGATACCTTCTGGTGGCGCCTATCGTGACGTTGATGTCATTGCAAGATAGTGTTAGCGGAGGAGGCTCAAATGAAGCAATCCCTGGACTACCTTAGTAGGTACCTAGGTAGGTATTGAACGGTTTAATTTTGACGTGAGTAAGGTACCTTGCCTACCCTTAGGTACCTATACGTGAATGCATCATCAAGAATTCTAGATACAGCAGGCTCTGAAGTACGATGATGAGGGACCAAGGCAATTCCGGCCTCAAGATGAATGTTACCTCATACATGGCCACCGTGAAAACACTAGCCCTTGACTGACTGATAGCACGTTGTATTCACTATCGTTCTCTAGCGGAACGAAGCTGCCTGAGCTCCAAGGTTCATGTTGTCTGATGCCGCCGTACATGTACTCGGACCTTCCAGGAGAGGCCAGTGATTCGTACCTACCTAGAGGTGTACCTTAGGTGCCTGTATTCAGTGGTCTCCTTTTTTCGTCCCTGAAAGCGTGTCCCTGTCAACACGTGCAAAATGCTCTTTTGCTCCCCACCAGCTTGCTGGCTAAAACCACCCGCTCCACATGCGGTTCGTGGGAGCTGCGGCGGGCTTGACAAGCAAGACTGACTGGCTCTAGTGTATCAATCCGTCAAAGAGAGGATGGGGGTTTCGGCCGAATAGCAGCTGTATGCTCCCTCCCATCCCTTTGGCAGCCATTAAGGCTGCCCCGACATATTGATCTTATCATGCCCACGGGGAAATCCTCAAATTAACCGATGATGTGACCGGGGCATCAAACTGCCACCAGATACCAGTGAACAGTTTTGATGTTATCTTGAATACCGCACTTTCTCAGCGGTGGTCAGCATCTTCGAAACATGACCGTGCTTCTAGGCTCTGGGCAAGGAGGACTAGGTGCTGCACGTCTGAGTTGCCTGTGATCCCACTACCCTACCCTGTCTAGAAGCATGGTGACGAGTTCTTTTAGGTCCACTACTGTCTGACTTTGAGAAAAACTCTGCTGCATAACGGCGGAGAGAGAACCCTGGAGGTGAAAGGGGGAAAAAAAGAAAAAGAAAAAGACTACCAGTATCATTGTTTCACTACGATGGGGGATTCAAATGCAGCCCCCGAACTGGGTCTTGCGTCCCCAGTGCAGTGCATAGCGTTGTTACACCGACGACGGTTCGCTGTCCAGTGCGCTGGGCCTCTTCCAGGTGTCAATGGAGGCCCGAGTAGTCTACTATCCACGCCACCAGTAAAGTTCCAACTATCCAGCAAACCATTGAGAGCCATGGCCCGCATTACACCGTTGCCTGGTAGCGGTGCCTCGGCGCTGACCTTTCCAGTGCTCTCCGCTGGAGGCCCACAGTCACCTACCTACTTCGTACCCTAGGTAGGTACCTTAGGGAGTTCGCTGCACTACCCGGAGTGTTTAAAACTAGGCGTTTAGCAAGCCATTTTCAATACTCTTTCCAACGGACCCCCCTTAATTGTATCCGACACTGGCGTATCTTGCCTTGTCCATATGGTAGCTTCACCAGCCTGTTGTTGATCCTGAAGGTTCTTCAGAGCCGTGATGTCGTGCCCCGCTTCTCTCCAGTGCACCCCCCTCCCCCCACAAAGGAAAGGAAAAGGCCCCGGTAATCTGCACTGCCCTCAGTGGTGATCTGCATGTCCCTTGGCCGCACTGGACCGCGGGCCATGCTAAGGGCTCTTGGGGCTGTCGCTCCAGCGAGTCCAGTTTGGCTCTTTCAGCACCCAGCCAAAGTCAAGTACATAGCTCAGGTTGCATGCCGCCAACAATTGGCGTCTGATCACCCCTCCCCCCCGTGAGCACCGGAAGACGGGAGGTGGGATGCACTGACGAGTTGCTGACTACCTAGGCACGGTGTACTTACTCATGCAACAACTGGACAAGCACAGACAAGAAAAAAAAAGAGACCAAAAACCCCCATTTGCGTTACACCCACTGGCGGCTCGCATGCATGGGGACCCTGAAGCATTCGATACTCTGGTCGTCGCTTAGTAACCAACGCTCAGGTCCACGTTCAGATCCGCGCCTGTCGGGACACCAATGCGAGCCTTCAACCCACCTCAACACCACCTCAACACCACCATTAATCCAGTCACCATTCCCACGTATTAACGCAGTCGACCAGTGTGCGTGTCTATCGGAGCTATACCTCTATGGTGCTTCTTTCCAGAAACTCCATGCAACTGATGTCTACTTGCTGAGCAATTATTTCACCTCATCCATCCGTACTTTGGTGGAGAGACGTTCATGTGAAGACGACCCTCAGGTACTACCAACCTGTCACCTGCCCCGCGATCTCTCAAGGCGACCTAGGACTGCCTTGTGACAATTTTGCTTGTTAAAGGCAGCACGATAGATACGACCGTCTCAAACGTTTTGGACGTGCAGCAATTATACACTGTCAATTGATTCGCACCGCAGCTTCTCATAGCGTGCTCGCCACATCTCGTGTCTGCGTCGTCCGCTCTCTCCGCCGGAATCAATTGCACGAACCCATCACCACTGCCATTAGAGCAGGTGGGCGCTGGTGTTAGTTTTGGTGAAACATATTAATTGAAAGAGAGGCAGAACCTTCATTTGAGCGGCATTCACGCGAAGTAGAGGCTGGGTACTGGCTGGCCATCTGAATTTAGTTCCATGGACGCTGCGCATATTTTTCGGCAGGGCTTGGGAACCGTTGCTCCCCGGCCGAACCAGGTCTATGCCCAGCCACGGAAAGCTCCTCAAACTCGAGACGATCTCTCGGATGGAGAATCATCCAGCCATCGCGTGGCTCATACGTTGACTGCATGTTGCAGATGTCGCCAGGTAGGAGCACGCCCACCCCTCCTCTCTCTCTCTCGGCAAACTGTCTGCGCGATGCGAGATTCTCATCATATCGGCTTTGCTAATCACTATTTTGCAGAGAAAAACAAGATGTGACCCCACACTACCCCGTTGTCTGCCTTGTGAAAGATCCGGGTCAGTCTGCGAGTATCTTGACACCGCGAGGGGCCGCAAGATCAACCGCCGTTATGTCATCACGCTGCAAGACAAAGTCAAGGCCTTAGAAGCAGAACTTAGCCAGTACACCGATGAGGATGGCGACCATCCTCCCACTGTTGAGGACATGGTTCGCCCAGGAGGAATGGTCCGTCTGCACGGCAATGATGAAACACCTCGCTACCTAGGGCCTACCAGCGGCATCGCCATGACCCGACTGCTCATGGCAGAAGCTAAGCGATTTACCGATACAAACAAAATATCAGATCTCATTCCCGAGGTTCGTGCCCGGAGTCAGGCTCGCATGCAGTCCATTCAGATGACTGGATCTGGGTCGATTCGGAAGAAGAGCTATCCCATGGTCAGCGACCAACCAGCCGAAGTACTTCCTCAGCGACCTGTGGTAGACAAGCTTGTGGAGATGTACTTTAGAAAATGTGAGTTACCACATGGCTTTTTGCACTCTTTTATTATTATTATTATTATTTTATTTTCAATAAACACGTGAAGAACTAACCAACGTAGCTTCAGCGCAACTAATTTGGCCGGTATTACATGAGAAAATGTTTCAAGCAGACCTGGATGACGTCTTCAATGGGGATACGGATCCGCACAAGAATTTTCTGGTCCGAATGGTTGTTGCCGTAGGCTTGCAAAAACTGGACACGCAATATGCTGGTTTAGCAGATGGATACTATCTCGCGGCAATGAAGTATGTCGAAGAGATTATTCGGCCGAAAGATCTCAAAGCTTTACAGTGTCTCATCCTCATCGGGCAATACTCATTGCTTACTCCCACCCGCACACCGGTTTACTATGTCATTGGACTTGCTACAAAGATTTGCCAACAAGAAGGATTGACCGATGAAAAGACTTTGACCGCGGGCTACAACTTGGACCCGTTGACCATTGACTTGCGACGGAGATTGGTTTGGATCATTGCAACTATGGAACTTGGCCTCGCATACTACATGGGTCGCCCGAGCTCCTTTGCTACTAGCAACGAGAGGTTGGATGTCGAATTCTTTGCGACGGTTCGAGATGAGAATATCACAGCGCAAGGCATTCAGCCTGGTCCCCAGAGCACACGAAAGACCGTGGCTGTACACTTTTACAAAATGAGGGATTTCCAAGTTGAGATCACACGAACGCTTTATGAGAAAAAGAGACAGGAGCCTAGGAGCGACCTGCATCCCTGGTTTGATAGTATGGAAAAGAGGCTGAAAGAATGGATGGACTCATCACCTGAAGAACCGCCATGGTCCAAGCCCTTGTAGGTGCAATCTAAACACATCTTGAATTACTAAGACTAACAAATCGAAATAGTTTTGAGAGCCATTGCAACCAGCTAAAGGCTTTGCTATATCGCCCCTCACCACAGCTCCCCCAGCCCTCTCCCCGCGCAGCGCAGTTGTGCTACGATTCCTGTGCTGCCGTCATTAACATATCTAGAGAGCAACTGGGCCTTGACGTGATGGATGTCACTTGGATATTCCTTTTGACTCTGAATGTGGCCCTGAGCACTCTGCTATGGACAACATCTTACGCAGAGGTCCGACAAGTCCATTCCCGCACCGAAGTCGAGGACCTAGTGAACATAGCGCTGGAATGCTTGGACCGATGTGCGGAGAGATGGCCTGGCAGTGTATCAACATCACAGCTTTACACCATCTTTTCTAAGGCATGCCTGCAGAGCTACGAGGCCAAGCCGGGACACGAGCTTCAGCCGGCGTACAACTTTGCCAGCCCACCAGCGGCCAGTGATGCACAATCGTCCCCAGAAAGCTACGCTCAATCAACGACGCCTCAGCCGCTCCCATATCTCAACCCTCCCCAGTTTGGCTACGTCTTCGACTCTCCACCAGAGTCAATGAATGCCTATACCTTTGACCCAAGCTTCCCCCCTCCCCAACCAGCCTTTCGATCAAACTCCATATTTTGTAACCCAGCCACAGACTACAGCAGCCGCAGATTCTCATACTTCCCACCTGACGTGTCAACAGTACCGGAAACAGTCCATGAAGATTCTTCACAAGCCGCCGCCTTATCAGATCAAATGGCCAACCACCTGCCGACACCGCCCGAATCTCTTGGACAGGGAAATATGCCAACAAGCTCACCTCGAGCAACGCTGTCCCCGCCGGGAATGCCGAGTAAACAGTCGCCGAACGTCATTCCCGTGGGGTCCGCGGCGGCTGCCATGCAAAAGAACGTGTCGTTTCCTCAGAAATCAGTTCTCCCTCAAATTCCCCAGGGACAACCCACGTATGCTGCTGCACGAATGGCACAGCCGGCTCCACAGCAACGACCCCTGCCACCAGCTCCGACGACAATGTCAGAATGGTTCACGCCCCCGCCACAATTCGTCTCTCCTTACAACTTTGTGTCTGCAAGTAACGGCTATTTAAACGAAGCTATGAACCTAGGAGGTTTTGGTAACAACAATTCAGCGGGGCTCGGGCTTCAGAACATCACTGCGGAACTCGAAGCCGGAGGTTCGCAGTTTGGGTTTTTGCCCGGTAGACAAGGTAGTCTCTCGCACTCGCAGCAGCTAGAGCTGATGAATGTTTTGGAAACGGAGGGTATTAATGATATGGATGCTTTTTTGAGTGCAAATCAGATGAATAACCGATGGTATTAATGTTTTGTTGTTGTTTGGGGGGGGGGGGGGGGTCCAACCGTTTTGGGTTAAATATCGGTTTCTGTTTCTTTACCCCCCTTTTTGTTGTTGATATACGGCCTTTATGACATGCTTAGATGATGATAGCTCTTGGAAATGGTACAATCAAGCTTCAATTTTTTTTATTTGGAAGAATATGCACTTATGATTTTGCGTTTCATGGTGTTGAGGTCATTATAATAGCAGGTGAGATACGGCGCTGTGAAAGGAGAACAAGGTGATGGTAATGAATGATGATGATGATAGTATTGCACAAAACATCAACACAAGATGCAAGGTCTTTCCTGTTTTGAACATTTATATTGTCATTTCATCACGATGAGTAGACAACCACAACAATATCTAGCTACTGAAGCTGTCGCTGAGAGGGGGGCCCGCTCATAAAGCACAAACACGCTGCGTAGATAAAAATGACTACCCCCCTCCCTCCCCTTATACTCTTGGATACCACGGTTTTTTTATTTGTATTTTTATTTTACGTCTCAGCAGGTTCCTCCAACTCCAAATTTGCCATTTCATCCTCTACACCGTCCGCACCGTTATCATTATGATCAGCAGGACTTGGCTTCTTGGTCCTCTTCTTGCGCTTCGATGTGCCTGTCACTACGGGCGCTTCCTGCACCCACTTCGCAATTGCGCCGGCTCGCTCCGTCAAGATGGAATACTCTCGGCTATCTTCTGCGGACCAGCGCCTCATTGAGGCTTCAATACCCGTGTTGTTGGTATATTTCTTGGCGGAATTGCCGTTACTACCATTGGGGCTAATCTTCGTGGACGTGGCGTTGCTGTGAAAGAGGCTGTGTTCTTGCTGGGCGCAATTCTCACGAGCTTCTACGGCGGCACGGAAGGATTCTTCGTCCGTCACGCGCTCATCGTCCAGAGCATCCATGATGGCCTGTTCGCGGATGCGGTCTTTGCGCTTCTTCTCCTCTGCCGCAGAAGCAACGGCCCCACCGTTGATCAATGCAGCAGCAGCAGAGGCAGCCTTGGTAGGGTTAGGGGAGGTCTTGTGCTGCTCGATCTCGGTGTCATATATCGGGAGTGGCGCGGGCGCACACAGGACTTCCCAGGAGGAGCTGAGATTCAGCCAGTTCTCGGTGCGGCGTATGACTTCGATCCAGTCAGCCCGAGCTGGAGACCTGCTGGCTTGAAAGATGGGGTAACCATCCGAAAGCCTCACGATGCGGGAGACCATGTAAGCGTGACGTTGGAGTTCCTTGGTAGATGTCTGGGCAAGACAGTGGCATAGAAGAAGAGAGTGAAGTGCATCGTTAAGCAATGGATGGAACGTCACGGATTCACACGAAGTGGGGGGTGGTGAAGTGTAAGATTTCGAGTCTACCTTCACAATCTCTTGTGAGGGATAAGGGGGAAGGTCTGATGGGGGAACGGAGCGAAATAAATCGGATAGGGGATATACAATATGCGGCTCTGCTGGGCTCTGTGGCTCGATGGGTCTAGAGCTGCGGATGCCATGAGCCACGAGATTGATTCGGTCATTGAACTCCTTGGCCACCTTGGTGGGAAGATTGGGCGAATATTGGAACTTTGAGATGAAAGCCAGGAAGTCTTTGATGGCGCGTTTGGCCAAGGTCTTGGTAAGCTTCCGCGATTCTACCTGCTGCCTGAGTTGATCCTTGGTCAGGCCGTGGGTTTGATCATCATTATTGCTTGTGTCAGTGGCCGCATTATGTGAGCCATTGGTAGCTGATGTGGTTGTCGGCATGCTAACCTTAGCGTGTCGACAAGCAAGTGTCAAGTATACTGATGCTCGATAAAATAATATCTGGCCTTCAAAGCTACTGGGTTGATCTTTCTCTCCCAGTACCACATCATGTGGCCGTCTCCTATTGCGCTGAGGCTCCTGACTCTGCACATCCCCCAGACTATTATCGTGTGTTCGTTGGTTCCTTTGAGAAAGAGAAAGGGCTTCTGTCAGATCGCTAGCAGCACCATCGAAATCTTCTTTGAATACTTTGACCGTAGCTCGTGTCCGCAAGGCTTCGGGTTCTCTTGGCAGAGCCGATATGATGTCTGTCAACGGCTGTAGGTCTGTGGACTCGGCCAACTGCCTCGAGGGTATCTTCTCGTGAAAGAAATGAACATATTTCGCATCTAAATCCTTCAAATTGCGCTGCAAAACCAGCCCTCCTACTTCCTCGAGTGGTGATGCGCCTTGCATTGTGGCTACACTGCATGCTATCTCATCTAGCCGGTATGCGCGTGCAAGCTTCTGGCTTGCTTGTTCTCTCATCCGGTATTTCCGCTCTCGACTTAATTTTGCGCCATGTCCCGGCACACCTGCATTGAAGGCATTCATTGATGCGACGTTCGGAAAAGTGCCATTGACGTTGGTCAGTATTGGTGAGGCAATATCACTAGCGGCCCTCACAGCAAGGTTGGTAGCCTCGTCTACGAGTCGCCGAACTTTGACCAAGTCGAAGAAGGAGGCAGCATCGATCGGGCGTGGCAGAGGAGTATTGTAATTTATGTTGGCAATAGCCTCTAACAGCTCAAGTGGCATCTGGAGCCAGGGTCCGTGGAAAGATGAAATGTGGCGCCAGTGCCTGTAGAGCAAATGTTAGCATTGGTCTTTAAGCCCATTACAAAAGCGCGTAGCTAGTGTATTGTTTGACTGGTCCAATTCATAAGAGAAAGAAGGCATACGCACTTGTTGCGGCATATTATAAGTGAAGGGGCAGTGGGAGTAGCTGATGCCGCCTTGGAAGCTTTGGAAGTCTTCGTGCTTGTTGGCGCATTTGATTGAGCTGATTGTGCCATGTTGAGGAACTGCGCACGGTTGATTCTTGTCGAATTGTACGTCCTGATCTCCCAGACACACTCCCGCCCCTTTGCCAGACTGCGAATGACTATCGTTTGGTATGTCTAGATCATGTGTCTCGCCCGCTGGACTCGATGCGACGTCGTGAGCTTTGCTAGGATTATGGTTCCTGAAGCGAGCGTGGGGGAACTGCGTTAGAGTATTTTTCCAGCCTAACGAGCACATTGGAGGAGGGCACAACAAGGATATATCCGATACAATTGAAGCTACTGGGAAAAGAATATATCTATTAATTGAGCTTGAGGTAGGAATTCGACTAGTTTGCTGGCCAAAGGCGAGCACAGTTGTTGCTATGGATAAATGGTCAGCTTCAGTGACAGCGATCCTGGAAGTGGAATGTATTTGCAATCACGTGAAAGCCAGTAGCTTGAGAATGTTGATGCAAATGGCAGGAAATAGCATCTTTGCATATTGTTGAAGTCGCCTGCTTATCCTTCATTTCTCGGTTATTGCGACTGAGCCGTGGGAGCATAAACATGGTTTGCCTTGACAGGCCAGGCAAGATAGTCGTGCTCTTTATGGATCCACATCAAAGAAAACTTGCTTTTTGCATGAAGTTCATCCAGCTAGTCTATTATACTCAACATGGAGAAGCAAAATTGACTGCTTGCGCCTTTCATTCTTGCAAGTATTAAACTTCGCCATTGCATGTTCACAGGGTGATTTACTTTAGTAGTAGTGAAATGTCTGAATTTATTAAAAGCCCTCTTTTCGCATCATATTAGATGTATTCGCTGCATCCGAGATTTCCCTCGCTATTAAACCAGTGCGACATCGTCGCTTTAGTACCAAAATTAACTAAAAAAAAAAAAAAACGCCATCTAATATTATTGCATATGAGCAATCCAACCCGATGCTTCATTGTATCAAATGTCCGTGCCCATTACTGCAGAAAACACACCACCTGTTCCGCTGCTCCCATGGAGTTGTATTTACAGAAGGAAGACCATCGCTGCGACAACACCACCCATAAGAGACATGGAAATCCGGTTCACGGAGGCGGCGCCAGGGAGTGCGCTAGTGGATGAGGTAGCCTGGCCAGTACCACTAGGGGAAGAGGCCGTGAAGACTCCAGTTCCAGCGGGGGTAGCAGTGCCGGTAGGGAGGATGGTGGAATTGCTCGCCGAAGAGGACCTGGAGAAGTTGGCGCAGGTCAAGCGGGTCTTGTTGGCATAGTGAATGACGAAAGACAGGTCGCCGAAGAAGGCGTTAGAGCCAGGCTGGGTGGAAATGTAGTCATCGGTGTACTCTACAGTGAAGGGATCCGATGTGATCTTCCCATGCTTGCCACTAAGATCACCGACCTGGCAAGTAGCAGGCTCTGAGGCATCGCAAGCTGGATCCTCGCCGCGCAGGTAGGGATCCAAGTGGGCACCTGTTGATGTGCAGTTGCCATTGACAGCAGCCGTCTCGTGGATGTGGTACACTGCATGATATGGTTAGATATTGGGCACCTGGTGAACTCATCAGACAGGAGAATGCTCACGAAAGGGACCACCCGACTTGGGTAGATTCTGAAATTGGACGGTGAACTTGACGCCCTCGCCACCAGGGGCAGAGGATGCCAAGACGGAACCCTTGACGTTTCCTTCGAGATCGGCCTCAGCAAAGAAGGGCTGCTCTGGCAGACTAGCCTGGTAAGAGACACCGGCAGGGTTGTTCTGAATCACAGGGGCATTCTCGGCCATGGCACGGCCGAGGAAGGCCGTGGAGAGGACAGCTAGGACTCCGGAGGTTCGCATTTTGATGATGTTTAGGGTTGCGTGGAGGTTGAGATGAGGCGAGATGAGAGACCGAGGTGATTGATCTGCGAAGGATACGTGTGAGCAGGTGGTGAAGAGAGATGGAAGGGATCGGAATAATGTTCTGGACAAAGTCAGACGCAAAGGGGGCGATCCAGCAGTTATATAAAAACCCAAGCGGCAAGGCGGCAGGCAGTAAATGAGGGCAGGTGCGATGTAAGACATGCTGATTAAGATCCTTGTACTTTAGGTACCCACGTAGGTACTTACCTTAAGGTGAGAGAAATTGCTCCGAGCAAGAACCAATGTCACTTGAGCACAGATGTCAGGCGAGATGAAACACGGAAAAGGTCGTTTGTCGGGGCGGTTTTTGCTTTGTTTAACGGACTGGATTGTTTTTCGCACAAACGATTCAAAGATGCTTGTGTTTCTGGTCTGATGATGGGCGTGATGGAGAGGGGACCTTGCAGGGAGACACGGATGCCTGCGACTTCTTTATACCTGGCCCTTGACCCCACGAGTCATCTTCAACCTCGAATCGATTCCGGCGGTTTGCTATTCTTGTTGAGCCGCAGCAGCACAGCAGCAATGGGTCAGTGGGTCAGCAGCCGCCTCTCGGCAGTGCTCATCGATCATTCAAGCCACGGCGGCGGGTCCCAAATCGTGGTTGGACGGATGGTGGCTCCTCCGGCAACCAAGGTTGACAGGGGGAGGGCTGCGAGTGGCTGACGGAGACCCAAAAAGCTTTTTGGTTAGGCAACCAGGATGCGCCCTTGAAATTTCAATCGAGCCGCAATGCGACGTTGGCCGAACTAGTGCCAAGCCTTTCTGTTTCGAAACGTTTCCTCGACAAGGATTAGAGCGATCTGAGAGCCACGTCCAAGGGCCAATGGTGACAGACCGGCCCTGCTGCGGAGCCTACAAGCGATACTATTCTGGGTTTCGTGGCCTGCAGATCTGGCTTTGGTCGGCGCGCCGGCCTGCCGAAGTGTAGCCCCAGCCCCTGCCAATGCCACCCTCTTTCAACCTCGATTAGGCGCTGAAAGACAACTTGGAACCGTCCAGGTCGAATAGATGGAGCTAGGCCCGCTTCTGAAGCAACCGCTAGAATTCACTGAAGATAGGCGTCTGCTGGAAACAATGGCTTCGTCTGGCATGTTTCGAGATCGCCAAAAACCAGTTGCTGTGAATGCTATCTTCACCCAACACGGCGCCTGGGAAGTGGTAGCGTCGCCAGCTTGATAACACCTGAGACTATGGCTTAAATGAATGCGGGTAGCACGGCAGCAAGATGGACATCTACTATTTACCGTTTTAACCTCTTCATTTTCCCTATTATCCTGCCGAGACTAAAATATGACATTATAGTTCAGTGACAGCCAGGCTGATGCCTGACTCAGATAATCTGATGGCTGCACCCACACAACCTCATAGCTTTAATCCGGTGCACGTCAGCGTCATCAACACCCAAGTCACAAATTACATAAAAACCGGCTTTCTTTCTGTTATGGCCGTCAAGATCGTGACGTTCTGGGGATGGCCGTTGTCATAGGAACTGTTGATAGTCGGGTGACCACATATATTCCCTTCTGCAGCAGCACTTATTTTGTTACAACGTTAATGCTGGTTAGATTGACAAACCTGGCGCGTGAACCCCGCCCTTCCTTTGTTGAGTGGCTGTTTAGCAATCAACAATTACCCAAAGATTGTGCGTGTGCGAGCATCACAATGGACTACTTCCCAATATGTTCTACGTGAGTAGCTGTCATTTCCGACAGGTGACCGGCTCATAATCGCCCGGGCAAAATAAAAATAAAAAACCTCATGTGCTGTATTGAGCCCTTCAACAGGTTCTAATTTTGGCTCGACAGAGCCCCAATACCGGAGCCTGCCAGGCCAGCCAGTTAAAGTAAGCAAGCGCCAAGCAACACTAGTATACGTCACTGCTCCATACCGTACCGAAATAGCACTTCCAAAGTTAGTGTGTGGCGTAGGCACTACAGGCGCTGCCGCGCGGTTACAGGCTAAAAACGCGTGTATTGATACCTGAAATGTAAGGCTACAACCGCGTTGGTGGATTTCGTAAGGGCGGTGCTGGGCTGTGCCAATGGCGTAGCTAGCCATGCACCATTCTCGAGCTGCTATCAACCGAACGTCTGGAGAAGCGCATCTGACAGTCGACTCGCACAAACACACGTCTACGATCCCTCCCCAAAGCCTTTAATCCTCCTTATCCAAGTGGTGTGCTGCCCCTGCACGCATCTCGCCCACTATGAAGCCCGTCGTTAGTGCTATGCACGCTTGGTCGTGGTACGTCAGCCTTGCGATCTGGTCCCTATGGAACGACTACAGAAGCTCTGGGATAGCTAACGGTGGATTCTTTATAATAGTACCGTCATCTCGTTTTTCGCCATCATAATTCTTTCCGTCATTGCTAGCTTGTACCGTACCGGCCACGAGGAGTTTGTTGGTGGCGTAGACGACCCCGTTGACGGCAAGGCTATTTCCGGCACCATCTTCACTGCCGTATTTGTTTATATTGTACGTTCTTCCTCATCAGGTCCCAAGAATTGCCTTTGCGTCCTTCAAATTCTCCACACCTACTGACTTGACTTGATACAGGCCTTCCTGATCTTCTGCGGCCTTCAGGGAATGCTCCACGTCCGAGAGAACCGAAGGGGCGCAATTGCCCTGTAAAGCGAAAGCGAGTTTCAGCGAATCCCTGGCGATACAGAACTAGCAACTGGCGTTTCGGAACTGCTTTACGATTTTGTATTTGGGTTGATTAAATAATTTGGGCACCCTGCAAGAGAAGGAACACCCGTATGGTGTAGAAACAATGTCAAGTGGCGAGGAGTGGTCAGTGCCTTGCCGTGTACAATTTATTAGACGGTATAGCATATTATTGGAGATACAGAATTTCGAAGTGTCACAGATCATCTCGACCTGCGGTTTTATTGTGATTAGGAAACCGTCAACGATTCTCACCAAGGGGATGTGCTAGTGGCAGCAAACACAACTCAGTGCTAGCATTGCTGCTTTTTCCTCCTTTATCGAAGTGTCAAATCTTTGATGAGCTATGCAATTCTAAACTAAATTCTAGCATTTAGGGGCCGAAACGTAGTGGGAAAGTCAGTTGCCACCATCGTGATCAAAACTATTTTCATCAAGCTACGTAACCGCCAACCATCAATTTCTTTTCACGTCACAAATTCCTAAGAATATAAATATGCAGAATCATGGTCTATTCCATGCTATCCACCTAAATTATGGAGAGCGTTTTCCACTCTTTTCACTGGCAAAGATGTCATGGTTGGTGTAAGCATGTCGTCATCGACTATCCTCCAAATATTGCCGTTCGACGTCTAATATCAGTAAAAAAGTAGGAGTCTAAAATATGAGACCTCTACCTGTGACAATAACCAACCTAATTTTTTTTATAAAAACATTCTAATTAGACAACAATACTAATATTCGAATTACAATCCGCCAAAATGACATCTCAATTAAACAAAGGTATCATGCATCGCATACAAATTCCCTATCAAGTATATACTCACGTAAAAACCCTACAGAAAAGGACATCCCCGTATCATATCAAGACTTCCCCGGCAAAGAACATGACATGCCCCAGCCGAAACCAACCCACGACGACCTCCCCTCCGCAGGTGGCGGCAAAGCCACCTACCGCGCCGCAGACAAGCTCAAGGGTAGAAAAGCCCTTATAACAGGCGGCGATAGTGGCATTGGTGCCGCAACTGCGATTTTGTTTGCTCGTGAAGGCGCCGAACTGACAATCACATACCTCCCTGAAGAGGAGGAGGATGCGCAGGAGACGAAGCGGAAAGTTGAAGAGCTGGGAGGCAAGTGCTGGCTCTTTGCGGCGGATTTGACGGGTAAAGCAAAGTGTAAAGAGGCAGTGGAGTTTGCGTTGGAGAAGATGGGTGGTATTGACATCTTATTTAACAACGCTGCTTGTGAGTTTACGAATACGCCTTCTTATGCTGGCTACCTACCCTCTTCTTTTACGCTTTGCAGAACACGAAAATGCTGACTGGATACAAAACCGCTTAGACCAAATGATGGTAGAAGACATTGCAGACTTGCCCGAAGAGCAATGGGAGCACACCTTCAACATCAACGTCCACTCCTTCTTCTATATATCCAAATACGCCCTCGCACACATGAAGTCCGGAGCCACCATTATCAACAACGCCTCTATCAACGCCTACATCGGCCGGCCAGACCTCCTAGACTACACGTCGAGCAAAGGCGCCATTGTGTCATTCACACGGGGTCTGAGTAACCAGTGCCTCAGCAAGGATATACGCGTTAACGCCGTTGCCCCAGGACCAGGTAGGCAAATCCGCTGCTATTCTTCATAACCCCCCCTAATATTGTTATTTCTTATAGACGAAAGAATCATTGGTCGCTAACAAAATAATAAAAAATTTAGTATGGACACCACTTATCCCCGCTACAATGAACGAAAGAGCGCAAAAGGAATTCACAAGCCCGATGGGCAGACCGGCGCAGCCCTCGGAAATCGCGACGTGCGTGGTGTTTTTGGCTTCGAGCGATAGCTCGTGTATTAGTGGACAGACGATCCACTGCAATGGTGGTGTTGTGGTGAATGGCTAAGGACGAAACAAAACAAAAAAAACAAGTATTTACTGTGTGTTGGAAAAGTTAGTTGATGGTATTTTTTTTTAAAGAAATGTGTATAACAACTGAGATTTTTCTTATGACCTATCGTATTGTGAAACGTATAGATAAACATTAATGTCTTGTTGGTATGTCACTGTTTTCTGGGATGACTTGATTTTTCACTTCTTGTGATAGGTTCGTTCACCTGTGTAACCACATACGGGTCGAGAACGGATAAGAGAGTATTCCGCCATAATGATGATCTCGTATGAGCAAAGATAAAAACTCCTTGTTGCTGTGGTGAGAATTCACATGTTATCCTTCCATTAAGAAAAGACTTGATTAATATTTGCATTTGACTATAATTCCCAAACTACTATGGTGACCACACCGATTGACCGAGAAGTCATTTAGGGATCTAAAGCCCCCACCCCCTTACGATGTATTAGATGTAAGACGCACTCCATACCTGCAGGTGATATGTGTGTGAATTGCGCCAACAGTCGAGACCCTTCTCGTGGCGGTCTTAACTCGCATCAATTCCAGTGGTTACCTCCACATGAAGTGAACTTGCTAGAACAAGCTACTCATTGTAGTAGCCTGTACAACAATGGACGCACAAAGCGACCATTCTCTTTCTGGGAATCCCGCCTTTGCCGCTCGCTGCAGCAGATATTGGTGATTTGTTTGCTGGTTCATCCGGCAACGCGTATGTGGTTGTCCATGTCTCTACAAAAGACACTACCCCACTTCTCCAGGTTTCCCCGAATCCCCCGCATATAGCGGTCGATCAATGGTAACCAAGACGTGATTGATGCATGGTTCAGTTTGATTGCATTCGATCTAGTTACTTCTCATCTTTTTCAATTAACCAACAGGATGGACTTGTTCCAACGCCATGCAGGTTCAGGGTGGGGGGTCGGAGAAAAAGATAACCAAATACCATTGCATAACAAGGTTGAAGCAATGAACTCTTCTGCCCTGTCTGAGGTGCCGTATCAGTCTTGATGGCTCTAGTATAGTAAGCTGAAGAAATGGTAACATGTACTTTGCCCGCGCTTGGACGTTAGGATTGGCTGGCAGAACATCTGCTGGTGAACATGATTGCCTACATATAGCCATTACTCTTGTCATGCTAGAAAGGAGGGGTCGCTTCTAGTCTCCAAGATATAGAGACATCTTGATTATTTGTTGCTAGAGCAGTGGCTGTTGAATTCTCTTTTCCTCCCCTTCATTCCCAGTTAGCCCTTCTTCCGAACATCAACGCGCGTCTTGATTGACTCTATAACCTACCTTCTTTCGCCTTGACTGACGTATCCCTTATACTTCCCTCACAATGGCGCCGGGTGCAACGAGCGATAACAAACTCTCTGCGGGCGGCCGTCCTCGCATTCTCATCCCAGAAAAAGTTTCACAAGATGGACTTGCTCTGCTGGAACCGCACTTCGATGTTGATATCAAGCATGGTCTAAGCCAAGATGAATTGATATCTATAATTCCTGGCTATCATGGGCTGATTGTTCGATCTGAAACCAAGGTAACAGAGCAGGTTGTTATCGCTGGTAAGAAACTTAGAGTGGTGGCACGAGCTGGTGTCGGCGTCGACAATATCAACGTGCCTGCTGCAACATCTCAAGGTGTCATTGTCGTCAACTCGCCGTCTGGGAACATTCTGGCTGCAGCGGAACACACAATAGCTTTGCTCCTAGCCACATCAAGGAATATTGGCAGAGCGGATGGCAGTGTCAAGCGAGGAGCATGGGAGCGGAGCAAGCTTGTTGGTGTCGAGGTGGGACGAAAAGTCCTAGGCATTGTCGGCTTGGGCAAGGTGGGCATGAATGTTGCACGGATGGCAAAGGGCCTTGGAATGCAAGTCATTGCAGTCGACCCGTATGCGAGCCCTGAGACTGCGCGCCAAGCTGGTGTTGAGATGGCGACCGACTTGCAGGAACTTCTACCAGTGGTAGACTTTCTCACCATTCACACGCCTCTGCTGGCAACGACACTAGATCTTCTCGGAGAAGAGGAATTCAAATCGATGAAGAAGACGGCCCGAGTGCTCAATGTGGCCAGGGGTGGAGTTTACAACGAGGCAGCATTGCTCAAAGCGTTGGACGAGGGTTGGATTGCAGGAGCTGGCGTCGATGTTTTCACGTCCGAACCTCCGGCGCCGGACTCGACAGCGGCCAAGCTCGCGAACCATCCCAAAGTTGTCGCGACTCCTCATTTAGGGGCCTCTACTGTTGAGGCACAGGAGAACGTGTCGATGGACGTGTGCACGCAGGTGCTGGAGATTCTGCGTGGTGGACTGCCTACCAGTGCAGTCAACGCTCCCATCATTCTCCCGGAAGAATACCGAAAGTTGCAGCCATCGGTGCAGCTTGTAGAAAAGATGGGACGTCTCTATACACAGCACTTTGTAAGAACAAAAGGGGGCCTAGTCGGGGGCCGCACATTTGAATTGATCTACCATGGCGACCTAGCAGGTTTGCCAAACACAAAGCCCTTGTACGCAGCGTTGGTCAAAGGCTTGGTTGCCTCGTTCAGCGACTCTCATGTCAACATTGTCAATGCATCATTGATTGCAAAGGAGAAGAGCATCTTCATCCGGGAGACGCACGCGCATCCATCGAGCGAAGTGACATATGCCAACCTCGTGACGCTGAAGGCACATGCGCCGGATGGTAGCGACGAGCAGGTCATCGAAGGCTACGCTTCAGACAAGCGACTGTACATTTCGAAGCTGGACCGCTTTAACGCAACCTTCAGTCCTGAGGGAACATTGATACTGCTGCACAACTATGATGAGCCGGGGAAGATTGGTGGTGTTGGAACTGTGCTGGGTTCACATCACATCAACATCAGGTTCATGCAGGTTGCTGGTCTCGATGATGAAGAGCAGACAAAGGGCTCATCGACCGGGAAGAATGGCAGCGAGGCATTGATGATTCTGGGAGTTGATGGAATTGTAGATGAGGAGGTGCTCCAGGGGCTTCGTAGATCAGAAGGTGTTCTCGATGTGGTTGTTGTCCATCTTTGAAAGCTTTCTTATCGATAGGCGATGCAACAAACTTGAAAGGATGGCGCTTGGTGGGTCATACTGGATTTGGTAAAATAAATAAAAGAAGCACAACGAAAAATTCCTGGCTATCTATTGGTGCTTGGCTGGTTAGCTGGATCATGCAACGTATCTACCTAGCACTAATCAACTTGAGTGCTATGAGAGATGGATTATTTCGGGTTGTTTATTTTCTTGTGGTCGGTATCACAGTAAGGGTTTATTTGACACTTTTGGCAATCACTGGCGCCACTCGGGAAGTTGACGATAATAAACAAGCCTTTAAGTCGTGCAACGTCTTTCTAAATTACCATAGCATTTACAAGGCTTGGCAATTAAGATAAGAGAAATACCCAGCAGACTAACATCAGCAAATTCGTTATTAAGAGGATGCATCATAGGAACGGAATTTCAAGCCATTGAACCAACTATACACTCTAAGGCTAGCCCTGGAGGTAAAGGTACTATAGGTCAGTTGCTACTGTAAGCTGGTGCTTAGCCACTGCAACTGTGGCTAGGTACCTAGCTAGCCATTGCCAAATAAATACTTGTTAATAGCGCATTAGTGCCCTTGTTATGCATCTGGAGCTCATCTACCTAATGGTGCAGGAACACGCCTTGCCGTCATCAGCGGCGCATATCCAGCAGCGACCCACTTTCAAGCCCATCATTTTCGCCTGCGAGCTCCGAGCCAAGCTGCATCCTGCTTCTTCTTAATTAATTAACCTTCATTCTCTTTCGACTTCAGCCGTCAAGGTTGCACAGGGTTTCGACCCCAGAAGCATCTCTTGTGTCGGTATTTATCTTGCGTTCTCCAACCATCCCTTGCGCTAATTAATTGCAAAGATAGTCATTCTCTCTACGTTGAGACTTTACGCCTAGTCACAGCTGTAGCTCATCCTCCCTCGCCGATTGCGGATCCAATTCTGCTTTCGTTCGCACAAGCTTCCACGACCCTCGAATCCATTCGCGCGTCGGCAGGACATTTACTTTGACAATTCCAACAGCATTACATCATTATACACAACCATCCGTAGACCTTTACTATGCAGAGGAGAGGTGCTACTGGAGGGCTGGCCAATTTCCGGCCCGCGATTCTTGGGTTGGGGAGAGTGCTTGGGATTGGCCTGACGTCGGTGTCCGCAGCGCCTCTGACATCGCTGGAGCATGGAGGAGATGCGGCCGACACGCCCATATGGGTGTATGCTGTTGCATCCATGACTCTCGTGCTTCTTGGGGGTGCCTTTGCTGGATTGACAATCGCGTATGTCATCCTCAACGAGAAGAAACCACGAAGGGACAACGCGCTAACTGTATGACAGGTTGATGGGGCAGGACAGTATTTACCTGCAGGTTGTTTCTGGCGATCTTACCGAGCCGCAACACAAGAACGCAAAAAGGGTCTTAAATCTCCTCAATAAGGGCAAACATTGGGTCCTGGTCACACTGCTGCTGGCTAATGTCATTGTCAACGAATCACTGCCTGTTGTGCTGGACCGTTTTCTAGGTGGAGGGATTGCAGCTGTTGTGGGCAGCACAGTTCTAATTGGTAAGCGGAACACTGAACGTTCCGGCTAATATCCTATAGCCGTGCTAATAGTTGCTTTAGTCATTTTTGGCGAAATCGTCCCTCAGTCTGTCTGTGTCCGATACGGGTTGCCCATCGGTGGCTACATGTCTACACCTGTCTTGATCCTCATGTATCTCCTAAGCCCCATGGCATGGCCCACGGCAAAGCTTCTCGACTGGATTCTTGGTGAAGATCATGGCACCGTCTACAAAAAGAGTGGACTGAAGACGCTCGTGACACTACACAAGTCCCTTGGAGATGTCTCCGAACGATTGAACCAAGATGAGGTTACCATCATCACTGCTGTGCTAGACTTGAAGGACAAGCCAGTCTCAGAAGTCATGACACCAATGGACGATGTCTTTACCCTTGCGGAAGACCACATTCTGGACGAGCAAACCATGGATGAACTCTTATCATCTGGATACTCGAGAATTCCTATCTACCGCGCAGGCCGGCCGACCGACTTTGTTGGAATGCTCCTTGTCAAGACGCTCATCACGTATGATCCCGAAGACCGAATCCCTGTGAGAGACGTACAACTTGGAGCCGTGGTGGAGACGCGACCAGAGACGAGCTGCTTGGATATCATCAACTTTTTCCAGGAAGGGAAATCTCACATGGTGCTGGTTTCCGAATTCCCAGGATCAAACCATGGTGCTCTCGGCGTTGTCACATTGGAGGATGTCATTGAGGAGCTGATTGGCGAGTAAGTAGTTCCCAAGATATAGAATTCAGCAGTAGATATGTGAACGCTTGCTAACGAAGAATAGGGAAATTGTTGATGAATCAGACGTCTACGTCGATGTGCACAAAGCTATCAGACGCTTGACCCCTGCCCCTCGAGCCCGCCGAGCTCACCACGATATCCATGCTATTGGTGTGCCTGTTAAGAAAATCGACAGCTCCAACCTCGTCAATATCGAAGAGAACCCGGATGCTCAAGGTGTGCATGTCGGCTCCTACAAGAGCGACTCTGGGCACCACGAACGCGGCCCAAGAACAGCTATTTTCATGAAGCGCCAGCACTCAGCTGGGCCGGACGGGCGCCTTGGGCCTGGCACCGTTCCTGTCAAGGCATCGCTCGACGAGATGCGGCAGCAGCTGCGGCTTGGCCCTGCGAATCGAGCTGCTAATCCCCTGAGTAGTACGAGGGGCGGCGTGTTCAAGATTAAGCAGGGCTTGGGTACAGTGCCCACGCAGGCGGATGGGGTTAGGAAAGCTGGGAATGGGAATGTGGATTCGGAGGTGGCTGCTGCTGCTGCTGCTGCTGATGGGGCGGATGGCCATACAGAGGCAACACCGCTTTTGGGGAGAGACCAGAATGGTACGAGATAAGATTGATTCCCCAATGAGGGAGAGGGTATAATTATGGAAGTAGTGGTCGCAGATAATGGATGGAGTTATTGTAACTAAAATTTGGGAAATTGGTATATTATTCTATTTTTTTTTGGACCAAATTGCTAGTGGTAAATGGCCACGAAGCAACCAACCAGTTGATGCCTTCTATATGATGTCGTTTTTGCTCTCAACTTGTGAAGCATATAAGAGGCGAACTCTTTCTAGACTCTAATATCTATCTATAGGTACCTACCCATAATCACTAATCATACCATATGGCATTCATGCCAAACCCAGGCTCAGGAACCCTCACCCTCGCCACCCTCGCCAGGAACTCGTCCTGCCACCGATATATTTCTAACCAGCCCTCCTGATCGTCCGTAATGGCGACCCACTCATCTGTCCAGTCGCTGGGTGCTACAGCATTGCTATGCCCTCCGCTCGTAGGAGTAGGATTCAGACAGATCTGTTTCTCAATCGCGCCGTCCTCGCCCAGCTTGAAGGCGGCAATATATCCCGTGAGATCAAAGCTATTTGCGCGGGACGAAGCAAACAGGTACTTTCCAGAAAATGATAGGGAGCAGACGTCAGCGCGGTACTGGGTCCAGCGGTTGGGTATCCCCGGAGGTATCAGAGGAAAGTGGCGGCTTGTGTATACGGGCAGATGCGTCTTGGGATCGATGGAGTATTCACACAGGCGGTTGCCCTTTTCCATGAGGGCGTAGAGGTACTGTCCGGAGGGGTGTATAGCTACCCATCTGGGATGGTCGCGCTCATCTTCGCAATCGACTGAGCCGACGAGTTCCAGCTCCGGAGAGTTTGGATTCGGACGTTTGTGGACCCAGAGCTTGTTGGCAGTCAGGTCGGCAGAGTAGAGGTATGTTTCTGATGGGTCAAAGACCATGCCATGGATGCCGCTGTTCGGCTGGTAGTCGTAGTTTTGGACGTTCGACGCCAGAGCACCAGAGGAGGAGTCGGTGGTAAAGACGGAACCTTGGCCTGCATGCTTGTAGAATGGGTTGCAGTATACGGCGTAAGGCGGTTTTCGGGCAGCCAGGAGGAATATGGCGCGGGTGTTGGTTTCCGAAGAGGAAGCATGAGCTTTTTCGCGCATAAGTTAGATGCTTTAAAACATATAGTGCACATGATGGTTCAGGGGTCGGACATACGATCGTGGAGCATGGGATGAGAGACTTGATGTGTAATTTCTGTCGGGGACTTGACTTGGAAGCTGGACCATTTCTTCATGGCGGCGCCATAAATGGTTTTCTTGTCATGCTACAGTACAAATTTGTTAGTCTCTCAATCTGTGGGGGTTTGTTTGACCATCACTGTTTAGAGATCAGGATATGCCTCTTACATCAAAGGTCATCCACGACATGGGTTCATCGTGGGCAATCTCTGTGCGTTTCACTAACTCGAGCGTAAGCGCTTCATCGTCAAAGGCGAAAGTGAAGATGGCGCCTGGCGGCGTCCATGTGCCCACCATAAGGTGATGGATAGGCATCTTGCCTCTCTTGAAGCAATTTCGCTGTCGCAAGACAGGAAAACTTGAAGGATTGGCAATTCGTGAAAATGAAGTGGAAGATGTTTGCTTGGCTCGACCAGCCACTGGAATTAGATTAGATAAGATGGCTCTCTTGGCAGATCTGAATAACATGCAATGGGACGCAAAGGGTCAAGAGGAAGTGTGAGGCTGCGTTAGACCCCAGAAACTGCTAAACTTAGAGTGGCCGTCGATTTCTAGATGCCGATGCAGGGAGGTCTCGGGCTGCCGTCTCGTCGCTTCCGACTTCAATGCCGGGTTTCTTCAGCATGCCCAAGGAATTTCTTGGAGAAATTCATTCCGCTCCTTCACTCCTCCTGATGATTGATATTGTATGATATTAATGGCAATAAATCATACCACCAAACACACGAACTCCGAGCTACCCCTCAGCTCTCCCTCCATTTCATCCTTCACCCGCAATCCCGGGGCGGCGTTCCATGTGGGGAGTTCAGGAACCACATTTGCAATGGCCAATTGCCGCCGCATTGGGGCTCGTGCTGTGAGGGGCATTCCGCGGGTCGCAGATTCGGGAGATGGAGCGGTAATTGGCAGTCGCAGCTGCTGAGTGAGCAGGGTGACCATGCGATTTTGCGCTGATGTGACCTTTTCGCCGTGCGAACGCGACCGAGTCGCATCAAATTCCCTCGGAATCCAGCCGTGTAGCACCAGACTTGCAATGAAAATTCTGCCCGGACTCCTCCGTCCACGCCGATGTCAAGACTCCCGATTCCATCTTCCGTGCACTCGTCCATAAGCATGTGGGGTTCCCTTGTCCCTGTTGCCGTGACTTGTTCCCGTTTTTCTGTTCCGTGATGATGAATGATCTTATGCCCCAGACCAGGCACACAACTCCGCAAACATCAGCCATTAGCGATGAAGGTATTGGGCACTCTTTCGTGGTTGGTGGTGGTGGTGTTGTGGTGGGATCCAGACTTTGCCGCTTGCGAAATCCGTAGATATGTTAAATATCCCGTCATCCATCGCCTCGAAATCTCATCCATCCATCAATCCATTATCCTTCTCATCCTGTCTTCTGCTTTTGCATAGTAGCTGTCAGCTTTAAGCACGACTTTTCCTTGACACCTCAACAACACACCAGGACTAGGCTGCCTGATCATTCGCCCTCTGTTCAATTTCGACCCTTCTTTGTTGGACAAGCCCATTTACCACATTTCGCTACAATGGCTACCAACGGCAGCACCAACGGCACTACCAATGGCTCAAGCCGTTTCGACCCAACCTTCACCCAGCGTGTCATTGAGAACATGGGCCCTAACGTGACGCCCCGAAACCGCGAAGTGCTAGGCGCCTTTATCCGCCACCTCCACGACTTTGCTCGAGAGGTTGAGTTGACTGTCGATGAGTGGATGACTGGTGTGCACTTTGTCAACGCAGTTGGACAAATCTCTACCAAGACCCGAAACGAAGCCCATCGTGTCTCCGATGTCTTGGGACTTGAAACGTAAGTACCCTCTCTGCATATAAACAAGCTGACCTGCTAACATCATGTTCAGACTAGTCGATGAGATCGCCAACAAGATCGTCACCGATGAAGGTGTTGACCCGACATCTTCTTCTATTCTCGGTCCCTTCTGGTCACCCAACGCTCCGTTCCGTGAGAATGGCAGCTCCATCATTCAGGATCCCGCCCCCGGTGGTCGCACCGCATTGATTCATGGCACCATTTCTAATGCCCTGACCGGCGAGCCCATCCCCGGTGCTGTCTTTGACATCTGGCAGGCTAGCTCCAATGGCAAATACGATTTCCAGGACCCCGATAACCAGACGCCCAACAACTTGCGTGGCAAATTCAAAGCCGACGAGAACGGAAAGTATTCGCTATACGGCTACCACCCCACGGCATACTCTCTACCAACCGACGGTCCGGCCTATAAGCTCTTGACTCTCTTGGACAGACACCCTATGCGACCTGCTCACATTCACATCATGGTAAGTGCTGCCTAGCGCTGATGATCGTTGCGATTGTTTTTGGTGGTATTTCGCATAGCTGACAAGGCGAATAGGTTACACACCCTGAATTCAAGGGTTGCACAACTCAGCTGTACCCCAAGGACGACCAATGGCTAGCTACTGACACTGTCTTCGCTGTCAAGCACGACCTCGTCGTTGACTTCACGCCCCTCAAGGGAGATGACAAGGCCAGCCTGGAGCTTGAGTACAATGTTCACCTTGTTCCCAAAGGGTACAAGAGCAAATAAGTTGGTCCATGATGAGAAGTCGTGAAAATGATTGTATAATTGGGAGCGATAAGGACTGGATAACGAGAGAGAGAGAGCGCGCGCGCACGCGGGAGTCACGAAGCATCATTCAAGCCCGGCGATATTTTCAGGATCAATGTTTTCTGGTGTGGGATGTTGGTGGATTTTTGTCTTTATTCCTGCCTTTTTTCTGTCAGGTGAATGGTTCTTGTTTGGGAAGGTAGCAAAGGAGTACTTGTTTATTGCCAACGGTTAGAATCCATGTTATTGGATGCAATATCAGCCTTCAAATTCGTGCATAAATTGATGAGCCAGCAAGAAACTAGAAATTTCTATCAGTGGTCTTTTTTTCCCTTGTCCGTCTTCATAGGCTCATCGCATCGCCCTTTAAGGAACTCCAATGGCCTTAGTTGTGAATCCTCGATTCAGGATACGATGACACTATCCCAGCAGATTACAACTTATTCAAGCACCGCCGGGTTTACTTTTAGCATTACAGCTCCCGTTCACGTTGGTAGCGCGCGGCGCATTATTAATAAGAAACCGTTGAATGAAACGAAACAATGTGGCCACAGAATCCAACTCCGTGTGATTACTAAATCAACCCAAGCAACCATCGTGATAGATGGTCTATATTACCTAGGTAGGTAACATATTCACGAAAATGACTTCTCCCTATTGTTCACCGCATTGTCCAGATCACAGGGTAGACTCTGAGAGCACAACAAAATGCCATTCTCGCATCAATCTCCACCAAAACATCCAAAGCTTCCCCAGAAACCGGCAATGCTTGTTATCATTACCCTGCCTGCCCAAGATTGCTCGTCATGCATGTCTCTTTTTCATTTTTGCGCGCCGACCGCCATTATGTATTCGCGCCCCCGCTTTCCCCCTCCAAAGACACTAGCAACCTCGCAACACGCAAGGTGGTCCTGGCATACGTGCGCAACTTTCTACCATCAACAACAGCACTTATTGCTATGAGCTTAGCCCGCCTGCAAAATAATTAAAGTGGCTTCGGCCTATGTATCTAGATGCATGAGGGTACTCTAAATGCGTGCATTCTGGATGCGTTGTCACCCTTGTATCCTTGATGACAGTGATGCACAATGAGATGAGAGGCACTCATCACTGCAGCAACCAGCAACCCCACATAAACAAATCATTCCCCTCTGCGCGCACCAGCGCCACCCAGTGCATCCAGGCAGCGCGACGCCTGGTAACCACAGTGCAACGGTCCCCTAAAAGCCCTGAAGCGGCACCCCTAAAGACTCCACCTGAGATGATCCCATGAGGTCAGCGCCAGTTCGTGCTTCTCTTTCCAACAACCCGAGGAAAAAGGGGATAAACTGTTGAGGTTTTGTCTCTCTCTTCTTGCAATTTGCAATGTCATTCTTGGCAGCAGAGTTTTAGGCATCTTCTCTTTTGGCATTTGCTTTTTTTTATTCTTCTCCTCATTACATTCATCTTTCACCACCCCATTGGGTGCTCCTGTTTGTGTGTGTTCTCTTGTTCCGATGTTATTATATATCACTTTGGCTACCGTCTGAAGATCCCGAGCCCGCCGTGTTTTGTCTTGCTGGGGCAGCTTTGAAGTTACCAGTCCGATCAACTTTCGAAGGAGAGCCTTGCTTAGTCGACTCAGTAAACAGTGCAATGGCATCGACTAATGACTACATTATCAATAACAACAATATCAAGCCGCAGGGTCACCAACGAGCCAAGTCGTCAGTCTTCAATTTCATCCACCGACGGCAGCCCTCCAAACCTTCAGAACCGGAGCCGGATAACTCGCCAATAATCAACGGGAACGAAGATAACAATATAGCCATGGGCATTTTCGCTAAGAACAATCCTGGAGCTCTGGCAGAGCTTCAGCAAAACCAGCAAGAACATCCACAACGATCTCCACGAAAATCTCGAGACGAGCGCCGACCAGAATTTGACGGCCCAGCTAGCCACTTACAATCACCCTCTAAGGGGGGGTTTATGAACTTGGCCAAATCTCGGGAACCATCACCGACGAAGAAGCCCAAGAAAATGAAATCCGGCCCGAATCTAGCTGGCCTTCTGGGCCGACCCAAGTCCAACAAGAATTTGCACAAGCTGCTAACAGATGATGTACACTTAAACAAGGACAAGGAAAATAGAACACCAGACGAACCTCTCAGTGCTCCGTTGCCCATTTTTGCTCAGTTTGCCAGCAATTCGTCTACAACTTCCTTGGGAACATCTAGCCCGAATGGAAGCATGGGCCGAGACTCTTCTGACAGGCGCAAGACAGGCATGCCCCGCCCACGATCATTTATATTTCCCAGCAAGTCACAGCAAGACAACAGATTGCCTTCCAAAGGCCACGACTTCTCCAATGGACCAAAGTCAAACTCATCCGGAAGCAAGTCACTTCGCCAGCGGAGCAAAGTATTCGGTGCATTTGCTAGCTTTGGCCATGGCCGCTCAAAGTCAACGACTTCGAGCCCAAGAGCAGAATCTCCCACCTCGACAGACTACAAACTTGACCCCAAGGATGTCGACAAGCAACTCGAGGCACTGCTAGATCGACGAAATATTCCCGAAAACCAACGATACAAGATGCGGAATCTGAACGACACAATTAAAATGGAGTTTATCCGACAGGACTGGGCCGAGATGCAAGCAGCCAAGCTTGATCGGCCCATGACCAAAGACAGCAGCAGGAGCAGTATTAACGGTGCCGTCGCCTCTGCTAATGTTTCTGATGTTGAGGATGACAAGCCGAAACGTAGTCGTGGCAGGAGCTTCACCTTCTCTCGAAGTAAAAAAGATAGCAGCAGTCGCTCACCATCCAAAAAGCCTAGCAAGGGGGAAGGCACTTTAGGTCGTCACTTTAGAAGCAAGTCAACAGAAAGTGTCGTCAGTGAGCGGCCAACCTCAAGCGGCTCGTCTCCAGCCACGACCATCCTGTCCAAGATCAAGCTCCAGCAGGGACCAAGCGATTATGTCGCTTACTTGAGAAAGGTTCCCCAACCAGAGCAGGTTGAAGTAGGAAAACTGCACAAACTGAGATTGCTCCTTCGAAATGAGACAGTTGCTTGGATTGAAGAGTTCATTCAGCAGGGCGGGATGAAGGAAATCGTTAGCTTGCTAAACCGCATCATGGCAGTCGAATGGAGGTGAGTATATTTACATAAATACCTATAATTGTGACCTCGTCAGCTAACGCAGTGTATAGGGAGGAGCACGAAGATGCTCTACTCCACGAAAACCTCTTGTGCCTTAAGGCACTCTCCACGACGGCCAAAGCAATCGAATATCTCCATTCCGTCCAGGCGGACCTCTTTCCTAAACTCCTACACATGCTGTTCGACCCCGAGAAGAAGGGGCCAAGCGAGTTCACTACACGAAACATCATCACGTCGGTTCTCTATACTTACATTGAGTCGGCTCCTCCGGCAGAAAGGGTAATTAGAGCGAAGAGTGTTCTCAACCACCTTCGGGATCCCCAGCCCGAGGAGTCTTCGCAACCTCTGCCTTTTGTTATGGAGATGAGACAGGATCGGCCTTATCGTGTGTGGTGCAAGGAAGTTGTCGGCGTGACTAAGGAGGTATTCTGGATCTTCCTCCACAACCTAAATGTAGTGGCCTTGCCGTCCGACAAGGAACCCGAGCTCGGTGAGGCAAGGATGAGCCGCTATATCAGCAACGATGAGCAGTTTGCGTATATGCGTCGGCATTTCCCCCAGGAGAAGGCTCCCGTGCCTGCGGCCCCCTATGTCGGTGGCGTGGAGTGGGATGCAACTAACTACCTGGCCTCGCATTTAGACCTACTCAATGCCATTTTAGCTTGCACTCCCACGGCAGAAGGGAGGAACAAGTTGCGAGCTGAACTTCGCATCTCCGGCTGGGAGCGGTGTCTAGGTGGCAGTTTACGACTGTGCAAAGAAAAATTTTACGGCAGCGTCCATACAGGATTGAGAACGTGGGTTGCAGCAGCAGTCGAAGATCAGTGGAATGTGAGGGATGTGAGATACGGACCACCGGCAGAGAGCAGATCGCCGATCAAGTCGAGCGGCCAACGAAAGAAGGATCAGGAGCCACCAAAGATCGAGATGCCAAAACTTGACTTTGGATTAGAGCAGTCACAGCTCCCAAAGGATGTCTGGCTCTCATAAAGTCGTTGGGAGACCGCTTTTCCATGACAGCATATTTATGGATCTGTGACCTATCCCACACGAGTATGAAAACACATATGGGTGTTTGCGGAATGTGTTTCCGTACCCACAAGACGATTTCGGGCTATTCCACGAACAAAGTGCCAAATGGTGTTTATTTTGGCGAATTTCCGCATGTTGCACCTCCCCCCTTGCCCTCGTCGGCACCAGTTTGTCGGGATTGGGAGCATTGGGTATTGGCAAAGATATTTTCATTTGTTGAATCATTGGGTCATGGGTTTCTTCTGTATGATTGCATGTTTATGAATTAATGATATGACGGACACTGCGGGCCCGTCCATCTATGTTGATGAAATTGCGCATGTGTTATCTGGTCAGAAGTGAGGTCTCGAACTTTGTGACGTTTTCCATCTGGAGGCAAGGTGACTTGGACGAAAAAAAAAACCCGATAATCACCAAGGGTACCAGAGACCTACCAATGCGCGCCCAGTGAGAACCAAACACGACTACTGTCTACCTAAATTCCACGATGTAGTTTGAACGCATCATACACCGACATGCCTTTAAGGACATCCTCTTTGACCTTGTCGTCTGCATTTACTAGTCCAGGAAGCATCTGCAAGACTTTCTCCACCTTGTCTCTTGGAATAATGACAATGCCATTCATGGTGTCATGGAACGCAATGTCACCCGGGTTAATTTCGACGCTGTTGAGTTCGACGGGTACCTGTGTCGCCCAGGGCACGCTCCCGCCGCCAACGCCGACAGTAGAGGTACCGTAGCCCCAGATCTGCAAAGCTTAGACCTGTGAAAGAGTCCATGGAGAGTCAAGGGAGGGGTGGAAAGTCGCATGGGGTTGCAAGGGGTCGCAGAAGGGTTCTTACCGGTAATTGGGTGCTTCTTAACTCTTCCAAATCCCTCACTCGGCCGGCCACGATAATGCCTCTTACATGGCGAACTTTCATTCGAAGTGCCATGATGCCACCACAAACAGCGTTTGTTTGCCCCGGTGGCTGCTTCAGCACAACGAAACTCCCCGGCTCTGCCAAATCGGCCCAATGCGTGTCCTCGGGTATATTCTTGGCGGGAAGGCTCCCGCCACTGCCGACACTGCCACTGGGGGGTTGCGTCTTCGGCGCAAACAGGACAGTGGACACGGGTGCAATGCTGACGGAAGAAACTGTGGCTTGTGTCCCTGGAAGCAGGCTATAAGGAACGAGGTCGGCGATATAGCCAGCACCAGGGACCTTGAGTTTCAGCAGCGCATCGGAGATATCGCAAGCTGAGTACTTTTGAAGCTGTGCGATGATGTCGCTAGACAGTGGCGACTGCTGAGCCATCGTGAGGTATCGGACTGATAGCGGCCAAGAACGCTTCTGAGCAGCGCGTGATACCAATTGGCGGCGCAACAGGGTCAGCATTCGGTCGGACGGATGTGTGTGCTTCTCAAACGGTTATCGTAGTTTGTAGTTGTTGTTGATGCCAATACGGGCTGGTTGGCCAGTTCCCACTAGTACTGCAGTTTACGGAGAATCCTGTGCTGATATGCTACTGATTGACCTCACCGGCGGATTTGTTGGAAAGGGAACGCACGGATGGGGTGTCTAAGTGGCGTAGAAGGGGTCGGTGAGCGCTTCAGTCCTCTTGTACCAGGGTATATTGGTATTGGTAATGGCGATGGCAATAATGATGACGACGATATATCAAGTTGACGAAAGCAAGAGCTCAAGCCTGAGCTATCCTGGCTGAGTTTGTCAGTGATGACGCTAGGGCCGAGGGATTGGACACGACTGCGTGAAAGGCAAAGACGGCGACGCTTAGACCAGATACAGTTTCGTCAATGGGAAACCAGGCAGGCAAATATGAAGGTGTGAACAGCAGGGCCAAGGAAGTTGCGTATGTACGTCGCTCGTCCCAAGACTGCCTCGATAATGCGACGTCGCCGGCCGACAATAGGATGCATGTGTCAATGTAGCCAACACATCCACCACCTATACAGGCGAAATGTTCAGATTACCTAAGATACCCGAGGTGGGTTCACGTTTAGCCTGAGAAGTCGTGCTTTCCAAGATTTGTTAAACCATCGTTCGTACCTACCTGCATTAACGCCGCAGATATGCTTACACAAACCGAGGAGCGGAAGCATGGTAGATCCGAATCCGAGTATCTACGTTAAGGTGCCTAACTATCTCTACCAGGCAGGCAGAATAGTAGCCTTTATCAACCTCACTCAACGAGTCTCATGCGTCCACCCAGCCAATTTGAATCCCTTGCTTCAATTGCCCGTGCCAGCGGGAGAGCAATGGCGGGGCTCTTCGGCGGGGTTATCTGCTAGGCCGGAGCAGGACGGGAGCCGCTGCGACGGCGTGTCCGCCAATCAGTCTCGTTACCATCCCGTGCGGTCGCTGCACGATTCGGTAGCCGTCATAGGCTCGTTTATGAACACGTCAAAGTACTAGTAAGAGTTATCTGGCAAACGCCGGTGGGAGAAGGGGCTGCTGTAGGCTCCAGACAGACATGCCAAGCGGCATGTCTGAGCAAATACTTCATTGGCTCTTCGAGCGATTCACCCATGGATGTTGGACCGCCTGAAAACCTTACAGCTAGATATGCATCTTCTACTTTGGGATCTTGCCGTGTCCACATGCAGTGGCAAGAGGTCAGAGGTATTTAGACACGATACGGCTTCTGGTTCGCGGGACTACTGCCCAGAGCTTACGGAATTCGAATTCGCAGCATGTCGATGGAGTAGCTCCGGTTTCAGATACCCAGATCGGCATTGTTTTTCCAACGAGGCTGCTCACAACTTTCGGGAGAGAAGAGTCAACAACAAAACAGACACTCTGGTTTGCCCATGATGTGATGGCTCCCAAACAACGCATGAAAAGCCCTAGGAACCTAACTAGCGCAACCCACCTGTTAGAATCAACGCCAATGACACTGCATCCATAGCGACAGGAGCCGATTCTCGAATTGCTTTTGGCCTATGTGATGGGGAGAATCTTCGTCTTGGGGAGGGAGGATACTTTAAGCCTCCGGCGCCGAGGACTAGGGAAGCCGTCGACAAACCGGTGACGGGCCGCGGCCAGTTAGATTTCTGTTCGGCTGCACTCACTAACCTGGTCCTATGTACGGTCGACTCCCACACGATAAGCAAGTTGGCGTGCTACCGCAGATTTTCGTCTTGACCCTGTCCCGAAATCTGCGTTATCGGAAATCCAGAATCCGAGAATTTCCTTCAGGCAGTGGCATGCACACAATTTCTGTGCAATCCTTAGCTGAATCCTGCCGAGGGGCCAAAGCCCTCGTTGAAGTTGCATCGTTGTCTCAGTCGCAAACCAGCAGATGCAAGCCTGAGAACCAGTCGGAACCTCCTCCGACTCTAACTGGTCATACATGTACAGAGGGCCGGCATCTGATATTTCGAGGCGGGGAAGGCTCCTGCGACTCAACCCATGTAGTAGACAGGTATTGGCAATATTAATCGATGCCTTGAACAAGAACAGAAGGAAATCCGGAGTGGCATTTTCGTACAGGTTGGGGGGGGGGGGGGGGGGGGGG